>ML838337.1:0-11597 GCA_009831015.1 Picea engelmannii | reverse complement strand
AGCAACTTATGGCACAAACATAACAAAGATATTTCTCCTTGCTCTTCCTTTCCCACAGTTTGTAAATGAAGAAATTAACAGAGATATTATGGAGGAGGTAAGAGAGGATGAAATCAAAGAAGTGCTCCATATATTTCATAAAAACAAAATCCCAAGGATGGATGGAAGGACCATTGAATTTTACTTGGGCCTCTATGATTTAATTGGTAAGGATTTATTGGTCGTGGTGTAAGAATCCTGGAGAGAGGGTCATATGCATGCTCCACTAAATTCAACCTTGATAGCCTTAATCCCAAATACTGACACACCACAATGCATGGATGAATTCATGCCCATTTCCCTCTACAATTGTATCTAAAATATTGTGGCAAAGGTGATAGCTAGAATAATTAAAGGGATTCTCTCTGCATCGATTTCCAAAGAGAAATTCATATTTTTGGAGGGACATCAAACCCATGAAGCCATCGAAGTGGCATAGGAGGAACTAAATTCCATGAAAACTAAGAAAGTAAAAGGGACAGTTCTCAAAATTTATCTTTCCAAAGCCTATGACTGAGTAAATTGGCTCTATATCAGGCTCCTCTTAACCCATATAGGATTTGAAGTTGATTTCATTAGATGGGTGATGTGTTGTATTCCAACTACTTCCTTTGCCATCCTGATTAATGGGTCTGCATCCCCTTTCTTTGGGGCTAAAATAGGTCTACGCCAGGGGTGTCCACTATCACCTATGCTCTTCCTCCTAGTGGCGGAAGATCTTAGTAGGGCTTTGGAAACAAAATAAATAAATAGATAATATGTGGAATCTTTATAACTCCAAATCTTTGAATCACCCACGTCTTATTTGTAGATGATGTAATATATTTTGTAATGGTATTCGAGGGGATGCAGAAAATTTGCATGACATCTTGGAATTCTTAGGATGTGCTATTGGGATGTTGATCAATGAAGGGAAATCCACGTTGTCAATTCAAAATTTGGAGATGGAAGAGATAGAAGCCTACATGAATCTTTTCCCCTTCGAGGTAAGGGAATTTGATGATGGAATGAATTATTTGGGCTTTCATCTAAAGCACAACAGTTATAAGAAGATAGATTGGATGTGGATGCTATCAAAACTGGACAAGAGATTAAACAATTGAAGCTATAAATAGATTTCACGAGAAGGGAGGTTGGTCTTGGTCAAATATTTGTTGGAGGCTACACCAGTTTACTGGATTTCCTTAGCATGGATTCCCAAAGGGATCCTATAAAACATCAGGAAGTTGTGTTCAAAATTTATGGGGGGAGGGACACAAGAAAAACTAGTCCTTCCTTGGGTGAGATGGTCCACTCTTGATATTCCAAAATCTTTAGGAGGGTGGGGCCTAAAGAATATCCTTCTATTTTCAAATTCCATGGATGCAAAGTCAGTATGGAGGTTAATATCCATAGATAATTTATGGACCCAAGTGGTGACTCACAAATACATCTGTCCTTCCTCACTTCAAGAATGGATAAGGATCTCCTCAAAGAAGCACCCTGTGGATTCAATTATATGGATACATTGGTGTCCTCCTTGATGTAAAAGTGGATGGTATAGCATGACATATTGGTAAAGGGAATAAAGTTTGTTTGGGTAGGGATCCATGTCCGGGTAGTGGGGGTGCACATATTCTACCAGAAAACATGATTCCAAGTCAACAAGATAAAGGGGTTTTCTACCTAAATCAGATTGGGGATTCTACTCAAACTTTTATTTGGTCACAGGAATGGAAGAACCATATGCAGTTGGGTCTGGAGGAAGGTTATGAAATTACATGGGTAAATTACACCATGGCCTTGAAACTAATTCATATATGTTCAATGGACAGAGAGTAGGAGTTGGTGTGGTCCCTGGACCCCTTCGGAGTTTATACTCCAAAAATGGGTTATATCCATCTCTATCTCAATATAGGCCTTCACCTCAGGGACCCAAAATGGTGGTGGAAAGGGTTGTGGAAGTTCATTTGTCCACTCAAATAAAAAATATTTATGTGGTGTTTGTTGGTTAAAAAAGTACCTACCTAGGAG
This sequence comes from Picea engelmannii, assembly GCA_009831015.1. Taxonomy (NCBI): domain Eukaryota; kingdom Viridiplantae; phylum Streptophyta; class Pinopsida; order Pinales; family Pinaceae; genus Picea; species Picea engelmannii. The sequence goes on along the minus strand of ML838337.1, from coordinate 9,545 downwards.
GTTACGAAAAAAAGACAAATTGCAAGTCCATGATGGTGCTCTCTTTGCAAAGTAGAAGAGGAATATTAGGTACACATTTTTCTGCTATGTCCTTTCATCAAGTTCGTTTGGCAAGCGGTCTCTAGGATGATGGTTCAATTCATGTCATGGAAAGGGAAGCTGGTGGAGGAGGCATAGAAGTATTGGAGCTCAACTGATTCAAACAACAATATCAGAGCACTCCCACTCCTTATTTGTTGGGTTACATGGCTAGAAATAAATTCCACAAATTTTCAAGTAAAGATATCTATTCTGAGGTCATTTTTGCTAAATGTATTAGCAAACTTGCACATTTTCATCAAGAAAAAGGAAGGGATAATAGAAGGGAAATTCAAGAAGAAAGAGTGGATCATCGAAGGCCCTGGGTTTTCTTTGATGGTTCATACAAAATAGAAACCAAAACTGTGGTGGTGGGGTTGTCTTGCATATGTCGAATCATGTGAATTTCAAAATCAGGATGGGGCTAGGCCTTGGGACAAATAACTTTGCTGAAATGATGTCTCTAAAATTGCTTATCCTCTTTGGCAAAGAAAAAAATGTAAAGTTCATTCATATTTTTGGTGACTCTCAAATTGTTGTTAAATGGGTCTGAAAATTACAACAATGTCACAACATTCTCTTGCTTCCTATTCTTGAAGAAGTTCAAAGAGTTGTGGCTTCTTTTGATAATTTTGATATTCATCATGCTTTTAGGGAGAGGAATATGGTAGCATACCAATTGACTAAAGCAGGGCTACAATTGGAGCATGGGCAGTGGTTGATAATAGAAGATAATAATGGCACTATATATGAGTACTATCACATGCCATTTATAGGTGAACAACATCAATAGTCTCAACAATTTTCTCTGAACAACATTTCAACTATGTGACTAATTTTTGCATATTTTCACAAGCAATTATTGGATGGACAATTTTCCGTAATTATTCTACTACAGTATCAACTGCAACCATATCAATTATATATATTTTTATGTTAAACTTTGTAAGCAACAACATTTTGTGGGATAGCTATGTATGCAAGACAACAATATGTAGCCTAGAAGATACCTTTTGGAATTTAATTTTTGAAACCAAGGAGTCTCTTTGGTTAAACCCAGCAAATGCATGAGGTCATGCATCTACAAAATGTAATTTTCTTTCAAATATGAAATAAAATTACGATTTTTTCTGAGGAAAAAAAAACAAGAACTAGACAATTCAGAAGACATAATATGCCGATCGATCATTGATTGCTACTTAGAATGTCCTCCAAACATTGAACATATATGTTTAGCGAAATTTGCATCAATCTATACAAAAAAAGGCAAGAAACAAAGAAACAATAATGTGCCATATGTCATTAGATACGTAAGGTACAATGAACATAGAGACCCTCACAATTTTTGTAGAGAACAATTGATGCTATATGTTCCATATAGACTTGATGGAATCATTTTTAAGAACCAATATTCAACTTGGAATAATTCTTACATGAAGTTGAAAGAAACCATAAAAAATGAAAAAAAATCATGTATACAAGTAAAGAATGGGGTAACCTTGATGATGCATCAAACATTCTTGAAGCTATATATTAAAATGTTTAATAGAGATGTATTTAAAGAGAACCAATCAATTTCCATCAAGCATTATGAAGAATATGATATTGATAATGACGTCCAATACTTTCAAAACATGAAAAAAATAAGAACATCACTTGACAGACCTTACCATATTGTAAAGTGACCACATATATTAGACAACATAGCATTCTATAATATGAGAAGACAATTGAACAAAGAACAAGCAACGATAGTAGACAATTGAACAAAGAACAAGCAACGATAGTGAAATATATATTGACTAAAAATAAAAAGGCACCAAATGAACTAATGCATTTGTTTTTTATAGGAGATGCAAGCATTGGGAAGGCATTTGTTGTGAGGGAAGGCATTTGTTGTGAACACACTTTTCCAAACTCTTGTTCACATGTATAGAAATATAATGGAATATGACCCACTTAATCCAAAAGGAATCATAACAACTTACACAGGAAACACAACATTTAATGCAAGAGGTGTCACATTGAACTATGCATTTTGCATGCCTTTTAACAAATCATAATACTTGTCGCTAAGCAATGGAAAGTTGGATACTTATACAAAACACTATGAACAACTTTCTATTATGCTAATTGATGAAGTGTTCCTTGTTGGCTCTACATTCTTGCATCAAATTGATAAATGATTGTGAGAAATAAAACACAACCCAACAAAATATTTTGGAAATGTTGATATAATATTATGTGGGAACTTGTATCAAGCACCCTGTCAAAGATTCTTTAATGTTTGAAATTTCAATGGTGAACAAGGAATTTTGTTTTTTATATATTTTGGCAAGACAAAATAAAATGCTATCAGTTGCACATGTCAATGCGTCAACAAGACAAAGATTTTATCAAAGTTTTAAACAAAATGAGATTGAACGAGCAGTATAATGATGACATAGAATACATAAATAACCATTGCTATAGATCACCACCAATATATCCACGTTTTTCATACCTATTTTACAAAAAAACAAAGATGTACAAAGACATAATGAAAAAAATGCTTTCACAAGTAGATGACGAATTGATAATTCTTGAAGCATTTGACCAAGTTGAAATTAGTCAACAAAAATTTTCAACTTATGACAAGACAACTACCTTGCCATCAAAAATACTACTCAAAAGAAATCTACTAGTTGAGATATATGCCAAAAACTACAACATAGAATATGGCCTTGTTAATTGTGTTGTTAGAGCATTCAAATGTTATTCGAAGGGGAAAAAAGAATCAAATGTCATCTAGATAGAATTTGTTGATCCAATTGTTGAAAAATTGCAAAGAACAAATTGCTAAGAGTATTATGACAAAAATATTTCTCCAATTTGGACACCAATATTTCTAATTGCAAAGTCATTTCCATCCACTAGATGAAAGAACCAACCTACAATACGAAAATAATTTCCAATATAACTAGCTTGTGATAGAACAATTCACAGAGCATAGGGATTGTCTTTATACATGTTTTCATTTGATCCAAGTAACATTAGGACACATGGATTAGTGTACACAACCTTATCACGAGTGAAAACTATGGATTCATTGTTTCTGATCCAAAAGAAAACACCAAAAAACCTTTGTGTCAATAAAAAAGTGTCGACATAAATGAAATAGTTGTTTGTGAATGCATCATGGACATTAGACTATTTGAAAAATGCAATTACAGATTGCAATAGAATTTCAATTGTGATTTTGAACACACATAATCTACACACACATATTGATGACATTCTACAAGATGAATACCTTATGAATAATATGATCCTTTGTTTCCAAGAGACACGGAAAATTTCCCACCAAGCAAAAGAAAATTTTCCAGATTCAATTTTAATGCTACTTTGTCCATGGTGTCCTTTCTTGTATAAAGAGAAACATAGACATTATTGCAACAAAAAACGGAGTCAATAACAAAGTTGAACTTGTAATGTCAGATTTGTATGCATATACAATACAAGAACAATAAATAAACAAGTGTGAGCAAGATTCCTCACATACCTTACACAAAGCACATATTCCATGAGACTGCCAACTTTTCCTCATGAAATCCCATGTTATAAATCTATCCCTAATAACAAGCCACGTACATATCTCTTCTTTCATAGGGCATTTAAATTTCCATATTTTTGTAACCACCACTCCTCTAGGATACCTTTCTCTTCACTTATCATCTTATATCACAACTTAGGAGCATATCTACCACCAATTGGATTCCAAGACCAAGCCAACTCATTTTCCTAATATTTTATCCTTGCATGACTACTCCTTACTATTTCCAAATAATCATTCCACATATGACCTTCAAAATCATTTAATCCAAGCTTATTCGAAGCTATCCAACCTTTCCTCCAAACTTTAGTTGAATCTGGGTTTGCCACTTGAGATAGGAAAATCATCACCCTATATCTAAGGGAAAATACCATGTTTATAGGAAGAATATATTTCTCTCCACACCCCACCCAAGAATCCTCCCCTAGCTTCATTCTAGTCCCATTACCACCCTTCCAAAATGATCAATTTCCTATCAAGGGGGAGGATAGAACAATTGCCTTCCATATGAAGGAGACATTTAGCAAATATTTTGTTGGTAGAAATATGTGTCAAGGGTTAGAAAATTTCTATATCTAAGAGTTGTGACCTAGATATGAATAAATGAAGGGTAAAATCATAAAAACTACACTTTAAAAGTAGATCCACAACATATAAACCCTAATCTACCATATGACTAAAACAAAGAAATAACATTACAACTACAAAATAAAGTAGACATATTTAAAAGAATGTGAATAAACTCAATTACCTAATGGAATCAATAATAATAAACATGTGAAGGATATTCTTGAAGATAGTGGCTCCAAGACCTCCTCCTTTTGACATTTAGATAAATCCACTTTTAGTTATTTTTCCTTTCTAGAAAGTTCCGGGCATAAATATTCAAAAATGAATATTTTATAGTCCAATTTAGTTTTTGGGGGTATTTTTGGCATTGGCCAACATAGCTTTTAGGGGTAAAAAGTGAGTTGGGTATTTTTTAGCATTTAATTTTGAGGGATGTTTCCTAAGGTATAATGGAGGTGGAATGTGGTGGTGGAAGTATAAAACATTTGTTTGATGTATTCTGGTAAGCTCATGAACTTAATATAAGTGAACCATTTTTAGGTGATAACAGATTTGACAAGAGTTATGATCCATTCTTCCATAGAAAGAGGTTCAATACACTTATGGTATACCACCTTACACCACAATCCCTTCCCTTCATTGATCCTCCAAACATTTTTAGCTACCAAATATTTTGCAAAGGCATCTACATTATTTATACTCCAACCAACTAATGCATCCCTACAAGATCCATCAGTAAATAGTAGGATATCGCCAACAAATAGCAAATGTGAGAGATACAGGGCATTCCTCACTTTAATGACTTTATAGTACCACTTTAAAGCCTCCATGAGTTCCATGTTAAGTCCCTTTTTCCATAAGAAGAAATATTAGAGGTGATAGTGGTCACGATTGCATCAAACCACACCTTGGCCTAAAAAAACATTAGGTTGAGTCATTAATCAACACAAAAAATGATACCAATGAGACACAAGTGATTACCCAATGAACAAATTGTAGATTGAAACCTAAATGAATCAACATAAGGCACAAGTAGAGCCAACTTACTTTGTCATGGGTTTTGGATAAATCTACCTTGATCACGATTGTAGCGAGTTTTTTAACATTTATAGAATGAAATGCTTCTTGAGCTACCACCACATCTTCATGAATTTTACTCCTAACCAAGAAACCAAATTGTTCTTGAGAGTTTGTTTTTGATAGTAGCACCTTCACCCTTATAGCAATGATCTTGAGATAATTTTGTAGATGCAATTACAAAGCGATATAGGTCTAAACTCCTCTAAGCCACCATGATTGTTTTATTTAGGAATGAGTTGGTCATGATAGGTTGTCTGATAGAGAAGGATCTTCCTCCTCGGTTGCCAGATTACTGTAAAAATTCCACCGACCCCAACACGACAGACCCAAAAATCAATTGGGGTGAATTCTGGTATGAAAGAGAAGGACATGACTCACCCAAAGTGCCAATGCAACAAGTCTTGGACAGCCACACCTCGCCCAAATCGTGCAGGATCACAAAGGAACACCTGGCCCTCATTTTCTAGATGAGGAGGGACCTAGCCTAGTAGATGTATAGCGAGAGCCTCCTCAACAAGTGCATGGATTTCCTGTTTGATTCCTTATCCGATGATCCTGCAAAGAGTCGATGCCCGACTTACTACCAACCTTATTCCTTCACGGTCATCCAAGACAAAATATCGGGTTTCCCTCATGTTTAGATTTTCTACTGTTAATTTTCTGGTCTTAGTTGTTGTTTTTTTTTGTTTCCATGAAACTCTGGTACATACCACCTATTTTGGTTTCCATGTAAATGTCATAACAGGTGGAAAGCCATTATAGTTCTCATACATGTGTTATTTCTATGCATAGTGCCACCTATGCACAATAGTGTCCTTTCATAGTGCCACTTGTTCTGGTTTCCACACCTGTGGCAGAACATGTGGTGAGTCTTGATGTAATCTTTTGACAAGTGTTGCTTTTGATGGCATAAGGTAATATATTCTCTTTTTTATTTACAAAAAAAAATAAAATTAGAATATATAAAGTCTCAACCACAAAAAAAATTATATAACTTAGAACAAATTTTAATCCCCTCTCCCATAACTTCATGGAGAAGAGGTATATTCGAACTATTTGACTCCATAGGATTTTTAGGGAAAGTTTTTTTCCAGGGCTTCCTAACCCCCTAGAATTTAATGATAGGCATATCATTAGGAACTATGCCATGGGGATTTAATTGCTTTAAGCACCCCCTCAATGGAAAATTTTCTTCCTTACTAAATCTCTAAATTTTCCCTTCTTTTTGCTTAAAAAAAATAGATTTTTTCCTCTGCCACCCCCCTTTACCCCTTTGTTCTCAAACAGAAAATAAACCACCAACCACACTCCCTTCTACACCAAAAAACTCATTTTTCCTTGGTGTCAAGGAATACTAAGAAGTATCTACCTCCAAACCCTCTTTCCTTTTGCTCTTATTAGTAGATGCAAAACCAATAATATCATAACAAAGAGCAGGGTCCCCCATACCCACATTTAGAAAACTATCACACCTCCCCCATCTTCAACAACCTCAAAATAAAACCAACAAGACCCCATAATGAGAGAATATTTCTTAATCACATAAAAAAAAGATACAAATAAGATCTAAATACTTATGTAACATAAAATTTTCACATCTAGATATATCTGGACCAAGCTCCACACCCTCATCCTTTTTTACAATCTCCACTCAACCTTTTATTGCACCAGAGGAAACTCCATCCACTGTGACTAGGCCTTTGGATTGGAATTTGAAACGGGAATTTTCCCATGGAAAGTGTTAGCTTCAAAATTAGGACTACCACGAGACATAATCTAAGCCTTTTCTACCACACCCAAGATAGGAACTTCCTTTCTCCGAACAAAATTATTAATTGGAAATGCACAATATTTTACCACATGCCCATATCTATGACATATAACACATTTATATGGCACCACCATCTTTGCACCGCCATCTTTATGGCCATCATTATCATTTTGTACGATTACCATTTTGCACCACCATCTTTGTGGCCAATACTTCTTTAAAATCAAAACCAATCAATATGCGCACAATTGTCATATTACCTATTTAAAGAAAACCCATGTTGTATTCAAGAAAGGTCCCAAGTAAATTTTTGACCTATTTAAAGACCTCATAAGACCAAAATTTGCTAGGAGTACAGGAAGTTTAACCCACACTAGGGTATAATCCATATTTTATGTTGATGGAATGAAAAAGGGGAACCAAGGCTTTGGATGAACTGTCAAACCCCACTTCCAACATGCATTCAAAATTGACTTCACATCTTGCTCTGCTCTGGAGAATAAATCATATCCAGTTGCAAACCAACACAAATGATTTTGAATTATAACCCAAAGTATATTCCTAATTTTCTTCCATCCATCCCTTCAATAAAGCCTCACCCATTCTCTGGTCTTGAAGCCTTCCAACAAGCACCTCCAAGGCCATGCTAACCACCTCATTCATTTTTTTGTCATTCCATAACACCAACTTTATTGGAGATGGCTTTTGATGCAAACATTTTTTTCTTGGCTCTCTCCTCCATTGAGATACCCTATCACCAATACTAATTGTTGATGGGTCCAAATGGAATGTCAAGAAGGTTAGAGAGAATGCTCAATGGTAAGTCGCAATTAGACCTACTCTCGTTTGGTGTAGCGTTTCCAACTAGTATGTGGGCTTGGTTGCCACTAAGAATTAAAAGAAGAAAAAGGGGAAAGACAATGAATTCCTTGTTATTAACTATGCTTGTTCTTATCTTCTTCAATTCTTTGAAATGTTTCTAGGTGTTTTTTGGTGTTAGTCTACTGAATAAGATCACCCCATCTTCTTTTTCTTTGTCTATGCCTTCTAATGTTCCCTTGTAGGTTTGATTTCGACTCCTATAGCTTCATATATGACTGCCTGAACATGCACAACCCATTTTCTGATTAAATTCAAGGCTCACCACTCGAATGGATTACCATCAGAGTCTGACAATAGGTCTATGGAGGGGAGAGTGAACTTTGATGGCGTAAAATGTTTCGATGGGGTAGTAACTCCGATGCACGTGATTGGGACGTGAATGCTCCGATGGCTTACCTCCCTTCTTCTGATGAAGTCTGGCTTTGATGGGTAAAACATCAATGTAATATAATAATACTCCTCTGATGGGTAACAATCTGATGACTCCACACTATGATGGTCATATTAATCCACACTCCATAAGCTTCTAATGGATCCACACTCTAATTACTTACCATTGAAGTCCGATGATCAGAGCTCAATTTTAAGGAGTGTAGCTCACTCCGATGAGTTACTTCGCCAAAAAAATATTAAATAATACCAATCCCTATCACTCCAACGAGTTGAATCTGATGGGGTGAACTTAAGTTTTGATGAGGCGGGCTTGATTTATTATTGAAATAATCATATAGTTCCCAAAGGTATTTGGGAGAAGGGGAGGAGGGGAATCTCGAAAAATAGGGAGGTGTGTCTTAATGGTAATTCCCAATGGAATTTATCGTGAAGTGAAGATGAAGACCAACGGGAAGGAGCCTAGAAAGAAGTCCCATGAAATATTAGTTGAATTTGAATGGGTGAGGGGAAAAAATGAAAGAGTTAAATTAAACAAAACTAAAATCAAATCAAATAATAAAAATAAAATGCAAATGCAAATGCACAAACTAGGACTTAGGGGATAATTGGGAAAAACAAAAATTAAATGAAAATTAAAAAGAAATAAGCTAATATAAATATATACATAAAAAATCAAAAGGTCAAATTGTTTCTCATTTTATGGGGAATGAAAAAAAAATGAGAGAATGTACATATTATACATTAGGATTTTATGCAAAACACACCATGTAACAAATAGTTTATTCATGTAAAACAAATTTCATCCATGTAAAAGCAAATTTGACCCAAGTAGTTTTTCTTAATGAATGAAATTTAGAGCTATTCAAATGCATAGAAGTATTATTCACCGACGTTCAAATTATCATCATTATCCTAGAGAAATTTAGATGTGCTATTATCATCCCCCACTCATCAAAATTAAGGTCTCAAGCATTCATAAGACTACTTATACGTTTACCATGAAGTGTTATGTGGAGATCATGGAATACTAGAGTTAACATGTCGAGCATTCATAATACTACTTATACTTCTAACATGAAGTGTGATGTGGAGATCATGGACTTGTCTGAAAATACCTTTCTCGGTGGTGAATTCACCATGTTTCTTGGAATTGTGGGCAAGAGGTCACCTTGATTGCCC
>ML838336.1:6452-27518 GCA_009831015.1 Picea engelmannii | reverse complement strand
ATATATATATATTCCTCTCGAAACATTATCCTATTTCAAAAAAAAAAATCATCCAAATCTGTGTTCAAAAAGTGAAATTACCATTGATTTAAAACCATCTATTTTGTTTTTTTTTCCATGATGATCGCGTGGACTATTTAATTGATATTTGTTAATAGAAAACTCATATTCCTATAAAACCAAATCCATTATATATAGGATTTATTAGGATTTCTTTTGACATATTCCATTATGTGTTTCGAATAAATACACACTGCACTACAACCCCTGTAAATTTTTCTCGCAAACTCTAGATCTCTATTAGATGTTTTTTTCAAGTTTTTGGTTTTTGATTAGGTATTGACATTGGAGTGGGCTTGTTATCCTCACTACCAATATCATACAACTTGTATCGTTTTGTTTGTTGGTTGATTTGCAGTTTTTTTTTCTTCTCTAGTTTAATAAACTCTTGCATTTCAAAAGAAAAATGACAACAAAAATATTTTTCCTAAGGTGAAAATTTTTAGTTCTTTTGAAAAGTTGCATTGGTGTGTTTAGCATTTTGGGATGTTGTGCATTCATTTGGATTGTTTTTCATGGTTAGTGAATGAATTTGAGGTTTTCTTGTTGATTGTGAAAGATGAAAATAAAGAGATCTTATGTTGGACTCTGGTGATAAGGTCTGACAAAGAGTTTAAAGAGTCCAATAGACGGTCCAAGGAGAGTGGAAATGTAGAAGTTATATTATTCAATGAAATTCCTCCATCTCATTTTAACCCTCTTTTGATTGCTCCTAACGACCCCATACTCATCTAGGTTAGGGAACTCTTCATGATTCTTTTTCCTTGTTCAATTATCCTCACATCATGTCGGTCCAAGTGTTTCATACAATGTGACTAATCCTTCATTCCCATCGACGAGTGTTACAGGAGGCACCTTTTTGATGTCCTCCTTTTCTCCCCTTAGTGCCATTCAACCTACACCATATTTTCCCATTTCATCAAGTGTCTCCATTTGGGGGATGTTGACTATGATTTCCTTTACTTCCACAAGTATACCTAGCATTATCTCACTCATTCCATCTATTATGATGCCCACATATGTATCTCTATCTAGTTGGGGTCCAAGAATTGGTTTCAACACTAGAAGTGGAATTCCTTACACCTATGGAATCTCTATAGGCAACCCCGTGATGCCCAATGTTGGTTTTTCTTTTGGGTGGAATGCATCTAGTGGGTTTGAGGTTGATCGTAGCCAAGATGGGAGAAAAAATGGTTCCATGGTATTTAATATCTTGTGGGGTAGCACACCAATTCATGGAATTTCTATTCCTTCCACATATACCTATGTTTCTGGGGACATTCCACCTAGGGGAATTTCTAGTTACATTGATGTTCCTATGGGAACTCCTCTTGGGGGCACTTATGCTTAGTGGGGTTGTTATCCTTTCATACATAATTCTAGTCATAGGAGTTCTTTCTCTCGGACTAGTTATGGTCGGGGAAGTAGTATTCCTTTAGGGATGGTGTCTTCTCTTGGAGGTAATCCTTTTGAGGGAATGTACAATCCTGGAAGAAGTAATATTTCTGGGATTCCTTTTATCCCTGTAGTAAATCCTCCTAGGGGCATGTATAGTCTCAAGATAATTCACGCTCTTGGGAGAATTTCCATCCTTGGAGGCACTAACCCTTTTAGAACTCTAAATCATGTCAGAAACATGAACATGGGGTGACCTAGGGGTCCATTTGTTCACATGATGCTTCATCCTCTACCCAATATTCATTTTCTAATATGCCATTTCCTTTCTTGGAAACATTATACTTAAAGGACGTGTCACATTTAATAAATGACCCCATTCTCCATAGCCCATTATGGTCAGCCATACCTGTTAAGTTACCTTAAAAAATGATAAAGTTTGATGGAAATCTAAGAGAATACCCATCCACACATATTATTACTTATCACCTATGGTGTTCATCCAACTCTTTGATGGATGGCATAATTCAACTATGTCTTTTCTAGATATCCTTGACTAGCAGTGCCACCAAATGGTATATCAAACTCAAACAAGATTCCTTTACCAACTTCAATGAATTGACCATGTTCTTTTTAATGAACTTCCAATTAGTGAACATTAGGTACAATAGTAGGAAAAATATATTGACATCTCTGCACCAGGATAAATCCACCCACATTTCTGATCACATTCATGAGTGGAGGTGATGGCATAGGATGATCAAATCCAAGGCCCTTGACCATCTCCTTGTGGAGTGGCTTACCAAATCCCTCTTTCCACCTATCACCAAGAATGTTACTACAGTAGGGGAAACTACTGAGGAGTAAGCCATATTATGTACCTAACATTTAGATCTGATCTACTCTTAGTCTAGCACATTGCATGATATTATACCACATTCTCCAAGGATGTCAACTAATCCTCATAAACCAAACAAAGGACCCCATAATGATGGTGTGGTATTTTATGTTTCCACTGCATATGTAGTCCAATTAGCTAGGCAATTGGGTCAAATGCACTTTTCATCACACCCACCAAGTACTATGCCCACCACTCAAACTGCTCAAGTTCTCATTCAACCCTCTGAGGTGAATTTGGTGCAATACATGTAACTGAAGAATCCTTAGAAACTTGGAGGGAAGAAGAAAAATAAGTAAAACAATTCTAACAATGAGTGTGGAATCCTTGATACCAAAAAAAATACCAAGAGAGGCATGAAAGAGAAGAAAAAGAATCATCTTCTCTACAATATTTGTGGGGAATATCACCCTACTCACTAGTGTCCTAAGATGGATGAAATTCATCACTACTTTTCCTAGTAGAAGGCTCCCTAGAAAATTGTTGTTTTGACTCATTTGTAAGGGATCATGGTAGGTAATCCTCAATTTCAGGGGTTTTCCTCAACTACCAACTTACTCATATGTGACCATATGGTTTCTTTACAAACTCAAGCATGCAACTATGATACTCCTTAGGTTGGTCCTACAAATAAAGATCAAGTCTCCTCTTCCAATGGTATTCTTCGATACATGATGCATAACCCAAACACATGGGACAACCACAACTATAGTATTGTGGAAGACTTATCCTAGGTGTTAGCACTCTGTAAATTTTTTCTGACTGATAGACAAATGACAGAGGTAATCGTTTCAACTAGATTTAGAGATGGGCACTAGCCTACTCAGCTCAGAGAGGGCTCTCTCGTGTTGCTTAATATTTCTTTGGAAATCAATGGATAGATTTAGTTTGATTTGGTTTTTTTTATAAAGTTGTTGGCAAGGAAGGGGAGGGACACTTAGGGCTATAGATTCAAAATTCCGAAAGTGAATGAAAATAATGATTGGTTGGTAGAAATTTCAAGAGGATAAAGGATAAATGAGGTGATGAATTTGAGTTATAAATTGTATTTGAGAAGAGTGTAAGAAGAAGGAGAGAACAAGTAACTGCATTAGAGCATTACTGAAATGAATTCTGAATTAGTTAGGAAGAAAATCACATAGTTTAAATTTCTTACGTCGAGAGCAACAAGAGATGAATTCTGAGATTTTAACTATCCAATTTAAACAGAAGAAAATGCAAATGGAATTAACGAACAAAGGAAATACATACAAGGAGAGGAGACAAAACATATATCACCACCATTAGAATATTTTCATAGAGACTTCAAAATCTTCTGCATATGTATTCAATTCAGCTCCAGAAAATTACAATTGAATTTAGAAAAACTAAAAGGTTCCCTTACACTTCTGCCAACATTAATATATTCATAACTACTAGCATTTATACAATTCAAGTTCCTTTCAATTAGAAATCAATTAAAATAGCTGAACTGAAATGTTTCATCTTCTAAAACTGACTACAATAATTACATTTGACAGTTTCGATATAAGAACCGATTACAATGATTGATCAAACAAAACGTTTCATGAACCATTGACTAGTTCTTCTGACTCTTCATCTTCTGTCTTCGCCATCTTTCTTTCTTTGGTTTTCTGTTGAACCTGCCAATTTGGTGACACTTGGAAGCTATTTGTTGGTTCTTGGAAAAATGCATGTTTTTCCCCTAGCCACACTATCTATTTCCACTGCAAGTCATAAGGGATCTCGTATTCCATCATTTCCTTGATCAAGATATCCAGGTCAATGCAAGAGACATAAGTCATGGTTGGCAGCCCGATCTTTACTGTCTTGAACTGATTCAAGATCTAAAAATATGTGGTCAAATACTCCACCAGATTTGTTGCTTTCAAGTTTTCCTCCAGGCTTTCAAACTTGGAGTGATCCATTATGCATTGGGCGAGGTGAGATTTGTATTCCTCTTGATCATATAATTTCCCTTTTCCATCCCAAAATGGTGGGAGTCCTTTGATGAACAAATTTCCAAATAGATCCTTGAATTCTTGTATACTCTGCTCCATCTATATGGCTTTGGTTTGAAATGAATTAAGCAAGTTATGCTTGGCAATGACCCTCTTGGTCCAAATGATCAACATAGTCCTGTCTTTTACCCCAATGGTCTGAATTTTAGAGGTGGGGATGGAATTCAACAGATTTATAGAATTTTGGGCCCACTCTTAGGGTTTTTTCGCTACTTTCTGATTCACAACAGTGCAGTTCCTTTTGGATTTGATGGCCATGTTATCTTTTCCATTTATGAAATTTAGGTACACCTTGAAATTGGTAGCTTCAGTAGAAATGGAGTCACAGATGACGTGTTTGGCCACCTGCAATAGTCCTTTTCCTTTCAACCTTGTTTTCAGCTTGTCTACTCTTTCTTGCAAAGATTGATTCTCTTTCTGGAAATGGAACATCTTCTCATCCTTTATTTTCATTTCTTGTTGCAACTTTTCTATATGTCCCTTAAGGCTTTTGATTTACCTGGCCTTTAGGCTAATTTGTGACATATCATGGACAAGTTCTTCAATGCTTGGCCCATTTTCTATAGTACAAGGTACAACTACAACCATGTTTGATACTTATGTTTGTCCTTGTGACCAATTCACCTTTTCTTTCTCCAACTGCAATACTTTGGCCTTGTAATTCAATGCTCCCTATCGAAATGCCTCTTTCTATTGTTCTAGAGAAACCAATTCTGTTTTTTGTGGATGCTCAATGGAAGACATATTTATTTTTTACTTCAAGATTTGAATCAGATTGTCTTTCTCTTATGAGGAAGCTTTCACTCCCTGAGGTCCTTCAGATTCTAATATGTTGATTTAAGTCTACCAAGCTCTGATGGATGCTTTCTCTTGTCTCAATTGTCCCTCTAACTTAAGTGCATGAGTTGTTAGACTTGAAATCTTCAAGCTCAAATCCAAGTAGTGTGAATACAACATGTCACTGGTGTTTGTGTGGAATTTCACCTTGTCTGGGGCATTGATGTTTTCATAATGCAGCTTAGCCTCAGACACTTTATCCTCATCTGCAACTGTTATGTTGAGTGTCTTCTTCTGTATATCCCTGACTGTGAATAGTGAAGAATTGTGCTGAGAAATCGTTTCTACCTCAAGTATAAAATCTCTTATTTCACTCATTTCCAATCTTCCTTTCACAACATATTTCCTTGCCAAATCTTCTTTAGATTAATAGACTGCTATAGGTGATTTATCAAAAATGTGTTTTTTGTTGCTAAAAGATCTTGAGATTCTTTCACTTTCGGGCATACTTCTTTTACCAGATTCTTCCTTGTTGGTGCCACTCTCCAACATATCCATACTTACTTTATCTTTAGGCTCTTCTTCCTCCATATCTACTATTTGTGGGGATTGTGTGACCTTTATTTTCTTGGGAGCAGTATGTTGACTATTGGTGCATAGGGCCTCCGAACTGCTTCTCTTGGTGTCGACACTTACTTTGGGAACTTGGAGTATCAACTTCTGAGGATTCTGCTATAGGGTTGGCCCTGCTTGTTGTGTTTGAGAAGGTTGCAATATGGATTCCATATCAGTACATGTTTCTAAATTTGCCAATTTGTCAAAACCTTCAACATACTCATGTTGATAAGGGGATTTTTTGTTCATCAATCTTATTTTATATATGACCTGATGTGGATCATATCTTCTCCCTTGTAGTTGTTAAAATACAAACTCCCTGAGTTTTTTCTGGATCTGAGATAAGAAGGATCTAGTTTTGCACTCCTTAAAGTCATCCCCCATGTCAAAGATTGGTGGGAAACTTTCTGTGAGAAAAAGGAAAAAGGGGATCCCTCATTATTTACAATTGTAGTCACCTGGGATTCCATTAGGGATGCTATTAAGGAACAATACTACCATGTTGGAAGTTATGACGACCTGTACACAAAATGGACCATGTTGTGGCAGGAAAGAGACCAAGTGGTGACCAATTTCACAAATATCTTCCATACCTTGTGCACCAAGCTGGGTATCAACGATTCTGAGTGACATATGGTGATCAAGTATCGCGATAGTCTGCATAAATACATTCAGGCTGAAATGGAATTCCTGGACATCTCATCCTTGGGTGTGGCCTACCAATATGCCGTCAAAATCGAGTATAATCTGAAACAAAAGACGTGACAATTTGGGCCTGGGAACCCCTCACAGAAAAATCCAGGAAAGGGTGGCCCCAAATCGCAGAACAAAGGACATATCAAATATGGACAGCCTCATGAGAACCATTCCAGGATGTAATCAAAGAAGGATACCAAAAAGACAAATAAATATACTGAGAAGTGGTGCAAATTCAATAAAAGCCCCTGGCATAACACTGTTGATTTCCACTCGAAGAAGTCGCTGGTGGTTGAGGTGAAAGTATCTAAATCAGATGTGGGTTCTGACTCTGAGTTAGAACTAAAAAGGGGGATATGGATCATTGACACATAATACAATCCTACCGTTTCTACCACCAAGCTCCAGCCTAGTGAACCAAATGAGCTAGAGGAAGGCGAGCGCCGTTTTCATTCACATATGTGGGTGAAGGGTACCCCGTTGCACTTAATCCTTGATAGCGGTAGCCAGAATAACCTCATCTCAACAGAGGTTGTCAAGAGACTTGCCCTGCCGACAATGCCATACCTGCATCCCTACAACATTAGATGGCTCCGCCAAGGAAGAGTCATCCATGTCAGACAACAATGTTTCCTATCATACGACATCAATCCCTTCAAAAATGAGGCATTGTGTAATGTTTCCCCTCTCTAAATTTGTAATGTTCTTTTGGGCCAACCATATTTATCAAAACTTCATTCTATATATGAGTCTAAGCCTCACAGTGTTATTATTAATTTGAACAATAAATTGTACAGGATACCCGAGGCAGTCCCACCCAGTGTTATTCCTTTGATCTCTGCCAGGAAATGAAGAAAGGTCATCTCTCAAACAAGGAAGTTTGTCTTATTCATGATTCTCTCTCAGAATGAGTGAAATATCGCAACCACATCCAGGGTCTCTACGACCGACCTATCCACACAGTAGAAGAAAGTGAATAAGGTCATGGAAGAATACTCAGATATCTTCTCCTCACCTACCGGGGTACCTCTACACTGTCAGGTCAAGCACCCCATCGATCTGACCCCCGGTGCACCGTAGCATAATGGGCCATTCTGCCATCACTCTTTGTTAAATAATGATGAGATCAAGTAGAAGATCTAATAAATACTCCACAAGGGGCACATGCATCCCAACTCATCACCTTGTGGGATACCAATCATTATGGTACAAAAGAAAGATGGAACCTACCGACTCTGCATTGATTACTGGGCCCTGAATAAAATCACAGTCAGGAACTGGTACTCAATTCCCTGAATCGACGATCTCCTTGATCAGCTCATGGGGCCCAAATACTTCAGTAAGATTGATATGAATTCTGGCTACCACCAAGTTCCAATAGAATAGACATATGTATAGAAGACTGCCTTCAAATCAAAGGAAGGTCTTTTTTAATAGCTGGTCATTCCGTTTGGTTTGAAAAATTATCTAGCCACTTTCATGAGGATGATGGATGATATCCTGTAACCATTCACCAATACTTTTGTAGTGGTGTATCTGGATGACATCCTCATTTACAACAAGAATTGGGCAGAACACTTGTAGCATATTCAACAAGTTTTGCACACCCTATGGCAACACCAGCTCTATGCCAACTTGCAAAAAATGTTCCTTCGGCATGGACATGGTTCATTACTTGGGATACATCATTGATAATCATGGCATACATGTGGATCTAGCCAAAATCCAATTCATCCATGACTGGCCAGCCCTAATGACACTCACTGAGCTTCAGAGCTTCTTGGGCCTTTCCAATTTCTACCGCAGGTTTGTGTTCAGATTCTCCCATATTTCATGGGCCCTCAACCAAGTAACCAAGGGTGGTGGTAAGGATAAATTTGTGTGGGGTTGGTCCCAACAACAATCATTCGATGATCTAAAGAAATTCTTGTGCTCAACCCCAGTACTTTCACTACTGCATCTGCAACAACCCTTTGAGATCGATACAGATGCTTCAGACTATGTTGTGGGTGTCATTCTCACTCAGCAGGTCCACCCCATGGCCTATCATAGTGAGACACTATTAGATTTTGTTCATAAGTACCCTAATTACAAAAAAGAAATGTACTCCATTGTGCAATCCTATTTCTAGTGGAGAAATTACATTCTTGGGAAGGAGATAGTCATCTATACTAATCATGAGCCAGTGTAGTTCATGAAGACATAAGGAAAATTGTAGAATGACCACCATTATATGTGGTCCATGTAATTACAACAATTCCACCTCTACATCAAGTATAAAATAGAAAGAACCAATCACGTCGTTGATTGCCTCAATAGACCGCCACTAGAGGCACTCACCATGGTGCTAGACTCTTGCAGCCATGAGACCTCTGGATATCCCCAACTCTATCAGACAGACTTGGACTTCACCACCACCTACCAAATGTTGGGTGCAAACACAGTTGTCGCTAATTTCCATCTTCAGGATAGGTTGTTGTGTCGTTTGGGCCACATTTATGTTCCATCAAGCGAGCGAGTGAAGCTGATCTGGGAAGCTCACTACAGTCGGGTGGTAGAACACATCCATGTTGAAAAGACAGTGGAAATGTTTCAGAAACATTTCTACTGGCCGAAACTTCAACAAGAGGTCAACAAGTATATTTAGGTCCTGCACTTCCTGCGTGATTGCCAAACCGACCATTAAGAAATAGGGCATGTACACCCCTCTGCCTACTCCTGACAGGCCATGGGAATCTATCTCAATGGACTACATGTCGAGCCTCCCATCCACCAAGAGGGAAAATTATTTTGTTTTTGTGGTTGTGGATTTCTTTTCTAAGATGGCGATTATGGCCGCCTGCAAGAAGAGAATCACAATAGAAGCCATTGCCAAGATCTTCTTTGAACAAGTATGGGTACATTTTGGAGTCCCAGAAACCATTGTATCATATCAGGACAGTCGATTTCTCAGCACATTCTGGTGAAGCCTCTGGTCACTACTGTACACCTAGCTCACCAAATCCACGACCTTACACCCCTAGAAAGATGGCCAAACCGAGGTCATAAATAGAATGATCATGGATATCCTGCACATGTATAATTCCAAGCACCCTCGCACATGGGATGAGAGTCTCCCCTATGTTCAACATAGCTACAATCGATCCCTACATAGCTCAACCAAACACAACCCTTTTTAGGTGGGGTTGGGATTCCAACCATTGGGTCTCATAGATGTTGCACTACCCTTTGTGGTCACCTCATCTAACTCATATCCTTCTCCAACTGAAGTTGAAAAATCCACCTGGTTCATTGAGTGGATCCAACACATTTGCCAATAGGTTCAAGATATCCTAGAGAAGTCCAATGACAATAAAAATCAATGCCATGATCAACATTGAGTGCCACATAAGTTTCAGGTGGGTGAAAAAGTTTGGTTGCACTTGCAGAAAGAGTGCCTTACAAGACCCCATTGAAAGATTCTCCTACTCTGTTATGGGTCATACACCATCACCAAGGATGTGGGTGATAATTATTTCAATATCAACATTCCTCCTTTCCTTGGATTACACGCAGTGTTCAATGTGGATATCCTTCGACTATATTTCCCACCATTATTGGACACCTCAGAGATAGAAGGACAATTGACACCAACACAGATCAACCCCCGAATATATACAACAGGAATCTAGTGATCAGATTGTGAACAAACAGATCAAGGTCACTCGTCAACAAAGGATCCAGCTTTATCGAGAGGTCAAACAAGGGAACCTCTTGCACCAAGGCAAGTGGTTCACCCGGGGCCAAATTCAGCAAAAATTTCCTCATCTGATGGGGAAAATCAATGAAATGGAGACCATTGCTTCACAAGTGGAGAGGATTGATCCTGATGGATGTCAGTGGCCTCCAACCTATTCCAATTGGCTCATTTTGGTAGTTTTCTAGTTTGACATTTTTTCCCTAATTTTCAAGTCCAGAACTTGCGGGGTTGTTTTGAGGCCCTAAACAGCATTTTTTAGGGCTTGAATATGTGTATTTCTTGGATAGAACTTTCCAAGTGACTATTGTGCACCTAAAATGAAGATCATATGAAAAATTTACGACCCCGACAAGTTGATGTACTAACTTACTGAGATGGGGCCCACATGACTTTGGGTGCTTCATCTCCTAGGGTTAGGTTTTTTTGGATGTCTAGGGTTTTTGACATTCCTGTTTATTGTAAAAAGGTCTTCAGAGCCTCATTGTAATCATGTTCTTGTGAATGAATGAAGATGTCTGTAGTATACCTAGGGAGGTAATATGGGGTATGTAGGGAGGTACCCAATGGGAATGTATTTATGTGTTATTAGTGGAAGTCATTTAATGAATGGGAGTGTGGTCATTCAATGTAAGGTGGACTAGGTCCACTATATTAATAAAGTCCCACTATGGTAGTTGGATGTAATAAATGTGAGAAGGCTCTCTAAAAGGTTCTTAGGAGATAGGGAGAGCTATATAAAGAAGTGTAGGCAATGTAATAAAACATAGTGAAGGGTATTGTGATTGTACAAGCAATGATTGCTTGAGGAGTTTTAGCCTTCCATAAGGATTAATATATGGTGTTACCCTACCTCAAGGGTTTTCTCTATTTTTTGTGTTCATGTTATGGTGAATGATTTATGGTTTATTCTTAGTATTATTGAATTATATTTGTAGATCTGATATAGGTACTTAACAATTGGTATCAAAGCACTTTCCTTGGCCAAAGAAAGGAAGATTTGTTTTCTCTTTTTGTAGAATTGTTTCTAGGGAAGAAAAAGAGGGCGGCACACTTCAAGTTCATATATGAATCTTTAGAAGATAAATTTGGAAAAACCAACTGGATATTTGAATTCCTATTGGAAAAATACCCAATTTAAAAAAAAAAATCATCTAAAACGGAGTTTGGGAAGTAAAGTTATGAACATTTTAAATTCAACAGTTTTTTAGGGTTTTTCTAGAAAAATCCGCTATTTTTTGTCGTAACTTATTGTTCTATTTTTTGGGGTTTTTCATAGAAAGATATATTTTACAGGGATATATCATGGCCCTAGTATTGAATCATTCATTAAATAAATAAAGTCAACATGGGAAGAGAATTGGCCCCATTGGGTAGATGTCAAACTGCAAGGTGATGCTGCCATTTGGTGGAAATCACTTGATTATAAGGAGATGATGACACTCTCCAATGGAGAATTTGAAAAAATATTGTTAGAAAAGTGGTATCATGGAACCAATAAGGATAAAGAGAGAACCAAGAGTTTATTTTCATATGAAAAATCTATATTACAGGTTCATGGTTGTATTCATAAATAAAATATCATTGTTTCTATTAACCCTAGTTGCATGCATAATTTTATCAATGTTCAGTTGGTTAATAGATTGCAAGTTCCAATAAAGAATATTCAAAGCGCGAAGGTTGAGGGTGAAAATGTTCAAATTTTTAAATATTTGAAGATTACCATGGATAAATATGTGTTGCATTCAGAATTTTATGCTATGGATATGGATGAAGTGGATATTGTTTTGGGATATCCTTGGATAGAATCAGTGGGTACCATCAATATTAATGTGCAAAAGAAGTTTTTAAAGTTGTGGTACAAGAAAAAGAAAATCACTTTGTAGGATGTGTCTCTTAGTAAGAAATATGGACCCATGGAAGTTAGCAAACAAGTTATTTCCCAGTCTAAAGTTGAATCAGAGGCAGAGTCTACATAAGGAGATGAAGAAAAACTACAAGAATGACATAATCAAGAAGCTAAGGAGGTCATTGACTCAAAGGCACAAAGTGTTGCAGATTTGAAGAAAAACGAACAAATTCCTATAGTTGTTGTATATCACCATCCACATCATATAGAGACACAAAAGTTATCAAGGCAAGGGCATATGCATCAACACATTTATGCACCAGTAGGGCACCAGAAAAAAAACCGTTCAAGAGGTGCATGGAGGACTACCGACACTACGGGAAGAGATGAAGCTACAAAAACAATCCCATGGAAACCCCAACATGATGTAGAGAAAGATAAGGGTGGAAGGGTAGTAGATAGACATCATGTTCGACTTCCATTGGGATGGATGGATGGTCGTACTTGGTACCAGTTGGCTACATTTCTTAGCCGGTCATATTCTATGGTTTCTTCTCATGTTTCAAGGACGAAACATGTGAAGGGGGATGGAATGTAGTATACCTAGGGAGGTAATATGGGGTACCTAGGGAGGTACCCAATGGGAATGTATTTATGTGTTATTAGTGGAAGTCATTTAATGAATGGGAATGTGTTCATTCAATGTAAGGTGGATTAGGTACACTATATTAATAAATGCCCACTATGGTAGTTGGATGTAATAAATGTGAGAAAGCTCTCTAGAAGTTTCCTTGGAGATAGGGAGAGCTATATAAAGAAGTGTAGGCAATGTAATGAAACATAGTGGAGAATATTGTGATTGTACAAGCAAGGATTGCTTGAGGAGTTTTATTCTTCCATAAGGATTAATATATAGTGTTACCCTACCTCAAGGGTTTTCTCTATTTCTTGTGTTCATGTTCTGGTGAATGATTTATGGTTTATTCTTGGTATTATTGAATTATATTTGCAGATCTGGTATAGGTACTTAACAAGTTGTGGTTTTCTATATGGTTTCATTACATTGCCTACACTTCTTTATATAACTCTCCCTATCTCCTAGGAACCTTCTAGAGAGCCTTCTCACATTTATTACATCCAACTACCATAGTGGGCCTTTATTAATATAGTGGACCTAGTCCACCTTACATTGAATGACCACATTTCCATTCATTAAATGACTTCCACTAATTACACATAAATACATTCCCATTGGGTACCTCCCTAGGTATACTACACCGTCACATCTCTTCTCAAAGATAAGCTGCCACCATTCTATCAAGCATGTTTCTGTTGCATATTAGAGTTTCAACTTATTTCCCGATTGAATAGAAAACAATTTTACCGTATATATGTTATTCTGTGTTAAGCATATTTTGATAATAATATGTATTCATTTCATTCTACAAATATATTTTGGATCAGTGGTATCAGATCGGTCTTCTCCTTGTCGTTCTTAATGCATGTACCCAACAAGGTTAGGGTACAAAGAATTGGGTCTTGAGCTTGTTTCTCTTGAGGAAAAAATCTCTCACATGCCCAAATGAACTCTCATGTTATAAGAAAATAAAGAATATGGGATAAGAGATCCCTTCAAAATTTTGCTTGAGGAATCCCTCATGCAACAAAAGAATGAGATGATGGATAGTTTTGCGCAAATCCTTTGGTGGCTACCAACATGCAACGCATCTTCCTGAAATGAAGGCGTCGCCCCCTTCAAGGTACAAATCAACTTTGATATTCCTATATTTGAAGGTCAGATAGATGCATATGCAGTAGAAAAATTTTTGAATCTGCTAGAAGGTTATTTCTTTTTTCATAACTTCTCGAATAGAGAAAAGATTACTTTTGCGCTCCTCAAAAACGTCCCCCATGTCAAAGATTGGTGGGAAAATTTCTGTGAGAAAAAGGAAATAGAGGATCCCTCATTATTTACAGTCATATTCACCTGGGAGTCCATCAGGGATGCTATTAAGGAAAAATAATACCCTTTTGGAAGTTATGACGACCTGTACACAAAATGGACCATGCTACGGTAGGAAAGAGACCAAGCGGTGCCTGAGTTCACAAATATATTCCATACCTTGCGCACCAAGATGAGTATCAAATATTTTGAGTGACATTTGGTGCTCAAGTATCGCGACGGTATGCATAGATACATCGAGGCCGAAATGGATTTTCTGGACATATCATCCTTGGGCGTGACCTACCAATATGCTGTCAAAATCGAGCAGAAGCTCAAACAAAAGAAGCGACAATTTGGGCCTAGGCACCCCTCAAAGCAAAATCCAGGAAAGAGCGACTCCAACCTACAGAATAAAGGAAAGAGAAAAGACAGATAGCCTCAAGACAACTAGTCCAGGCTGCAAGAAAACAAGAACACTAGAAAGACAAAGAAATATACTAGGAAGTGGTGTGACTTCCATAAGAGCCCCTATCATAACACCGTTGATTGTTGCTTGAAGAAGTCGTTGGTGGCCGAGGTGAAAGTATCTGAATCAGATGTGGGCTTCGACTCTGAGTCAGAACTAGAAAGGGGGGCATGGATAATTGATGCAAAAACCAATGCTACCATTGCTACCACCAAGATCCAGCTCGGTGAACCAGATGAGCCAGAGGAAGGTGAGCGCCTTTTCCATTCACATATGTGGGTGAAGGGTAACTTGTTGTGCTTCATCGTTGATAGAAGTAACTAGAAGAACCTCATATCAGTAGAGGTTTTCATGAGACTCACCCTACCAACAATGTCGTACCCACAAACCCACACCATTGGATGGCTCAGCCATGGAAGCGACATCCGCTTCATCCAACAATGTCTCCTCTCATATGACATGAAGCCCTTCAAAGACGAGGTATTGTGTGATGTTGCCCCTATTGAAGTTTGTAATGTTATTTTGGGCCAACCATATTTATGGAAACATCATGTTGTATATGAGTCTAGGCCTCACAGTGTTATTATTACTTTGAACAAAAAATTGTACAGGATACACGAGGCAGTCCCACGCAGTGTTATTTCCTTGATCTCTACCAAGAAATGTAGAAAGGTCATCCCTCAAACAAGGAAGTTCGTCTTCTTCGTGATTCATTCTCAGAATGAGAAAAATATCGCAGCCACATCTAGGGTCTCTGCGGGTGACCTCTCCACACAACAAAAGCAAGTGGATAAGGTCGTGGAATAATACTTAGATATATTCTCCTCACCTACCAGGTTACCTTTGCACTGTCAGGTCAAGAACCCCACATATCTGATCCCCGACACACCGATGCCCAATGGGCTAGTCTACTTCCGGTCTCTGTTAAATAATGAGGAGATCAAGAAACATATCCAAGAACTACTCCACAAGGGGCACATCCATCCCACCTCATCACCTTGTGAGAGACCAATCGTTACGGTATAGAAGAAATATGGAACCTGGAGACTCTGCATTGATTACTGAGCCCTTAATAAAATCACAGTCAGAAACCGGTACCCAATTCCACGAATCAATGACCTCCTTGATTATATCACGGGGGACAAATACTTCAGTAAGATTGATCCAAATTCTGGCTACCACCAGGTCTCGATAGAACAGATAGATGTATGGAAGACCGCCTTCAAGTCAAAGGAAGGTCTTTTTGAATGGTTGGTCATGCCCTTTGGTTTGAAAAATTCTCCAACCACTTTCATGAGGATGATGGATGATATCCTTCGACCAATCACCAATTCATTTATAGTGGTGTATTTGGATAACATCCTCATTTACAACATGACTTGGTCATAACATATGCAACATATTCAACAGGTTCTGCACACCCTGCGAGAGCACCAGCTTTACACCAACTTGGAAAAATTCTCCTTCAACATGGAAAAGGTTCATTACCTGGGATACATCATTGATCATCATGGCATACATGTGGATCCAGCCAAAATCCAATTCATCTGTGACTGGCCAGCCCCAACCACACTCATTGAGCTTCAGATCATCTTGAGCCTTGCCAATTTCTACCACAGGTTCATGTTGGAATTCTCCCATATTGCATGGGCCCTTAGCCAAGTAACCAGGGGTGGTGGTAAGGAGAAATTTGTGTGGGGTTGGTCCCAAAAACAAGCGTTCGGTGATTTGAAGCATCGTTTGTTCTCATCCCCAATACTTTCACTACCAGAACTGCAAAATCCCTTTGATATTGAGACAGATGCTTCAGACTATGCTTTGGGCATCGTTCTCACTCAACACGTCCACCCTATGGCCTATCATAGTGAGACACTATCATATGTTGTCCATAAGTACCGTACTTATGACAAATAAATGCACTCCATTGTGCAAGTCTATCGCCAGTGGAGACATTACATTCTTGGGAAGGATATAGTCATCCACACTGATGATGAGCCATTGAAGTTCATGCAGAGACAAGGAAAATTGCAGAATGACCACCATCATAAGTGGTCCATGTACTTGGAACAATTCCACCTCAACATAAAGTATAAAATGGGAAGCAACAACCGCATCGTTGATTGCCTCAACAGATTGCTAGTTGCGACACTCACCACGATGCTAGACTCTTGCGGCCATGATACGTTTGGATGGCCCCAACTCTATGAGACAAACCTGGACTTCTCCAACAACTACCAAATGTTGGGCGCAAACACAATTGTTGCTAATTTCCATATTTAGGGTGAGTTGTTGTGTCTCCTGGGCCATATTTTTGTTCCATCAAGCGATTGACCAAAGTTGATCTGGGAAGCCCACTACATTCTGGTGGTAGGACACTTTGGCATCGAAAATATAGTGGAAATGTTGCAGAAACAATTCTATTGGTCGAAACTTCGACAGGAGGTCAGCAAGTATATTAGGTCCCGCAATGCCTACATGATTGCCCAACCAGCCACTAAGAAATAGGGCCTGTACACCCCTCTGCCTACTCCTAACATGCCATGAGAATCCATCTCAATGGACTACATGTCATACCTCCCGTCCACCAAGTGGGGAAATGATTGTGTTTTTGTGGTTGTGGATCGCTTTTATAAGATGGTGATTTTGGCCGCCTACAAGAAGAGCATCATAGCAGAGCCCACTACCAAGCTCTTCTTTGAACGAGTCTGGGTACATTTTTTAATCCCACAAACCATTTTCTCACATCAAGACTATTGATTTATCAACACATTATGGTCAAGCCTCTGGTCAATGTTGGACACCAATATCACCAAATCCATGACCT
Source organism: Picea engelmannii (assembly GCA_009831015.1). Classification (NCBI taxonomy): domain Eukaryota; kingdom Viridiplantae; phylum Streptophyta; class Pinopsida; order Pinales; family Pinaceae; genus Picea; species Picea engelmannii. The sequence continues at coordinate 10,236 of ML838336.1, read as the reverse complement.
TCCAATGATCATGGCCAAACCGAGGTCGTAAATCGAATGATCATGCATATCCTATGCATGTATAATTCTAAGAACCCTCGCACATGAGATGAGAGTATCCCCTATTTTCAACATAGCTACAACTCGGCCCTGCATATCTCAACCCACCACAACCCCTTTTAGGTGGGGTTGGGATTCCAACCATTGGGTCTCATAGATCTTGCACTACCCCTTGCGGTCACCTTGACCAACTAATATCCTACTCCAATTGAAGTTTACAAAGCCACCCGATTCATTGAGTGGATCCAACAAATCATCCAACAGGTTCAGGATATCCTACAGAAGTCCAATGATAATTACAAGCAGTGCCATGATCAACATCGGGTGCACATAAGTTTCAGGTGGGTGACAAAGTTTGGTTGCATTTGGAGAAAAAGATCCTTACAAGACCCCATCGGAAGATTCGCCCACTCTGTTATGGGCCGTACACCATCACCAAGGTTGTGGGTGATAATTATTTCGAGCTCAACATTCCTCCTTTCCTTGGCTTACACCCAGTGTTCAACGTGGATATCCTTTGACCGTATTTCCCACCATTATTGGACACCTCAGAGATAGCATTATAGATGACGCCAAAAAAAATCAACCCCAACTGAAAACAATAGGCATTTAGTGATCATATTGTGGAAAAACATATCAAGGGTACTCGCCAGCAAAGGATCCAACTTTATCGAGTTGTCAAAGCAGGGCAGATCCTGCACCAAGGCAAGCGGCTCACCCGGGGACAAATTCAACAGAAATTTCCTCATCTGATGGGGGAACTCAACAAAATAGAAACCCTTTCTTCCTAAGGGAGGAGGATTGATCCATATGGATGTCAGTGGCCTCCCACCTATTCCAACTGGATCATTTTGGTAGTTTTCTAGTTTGGCAGTTTTTCCCATATTTTTTGGGTCCCTGATTTGCAGGGCCATTTTGAGGCCCTAAACAACATTTTTTAGGGCTAGCCACAGTCAAAATAATCTCTGATAGATAGCAAAAAATTGTGTATTCCTCGGATAGACCTTTCCAACAGGCTATCATGTGCCGAAAACGAAGATTGTATGCAAAAGTTACGACCCCGGGAAGTTGATGTACTAACTTACCCGAATGGGGCCCACATGACTTTTGATGCTTCATCTCCTAGGGTTAGGATTTTTTGGTTGTATAGGGTTTTTGAAATTCCTATTTATTGTAAAAAATCCTTTAGAGCCTCATTGTAATCATCTTCTTGTGAATGAGTGCAACCGTCACAAATCTTCTTAGAGATAAGCCGTCACCATTCTAGCAATCTTGTTTCCGCTAGATTTTACAGTTTCATCTTAATTCCTTATTGAATAGAAACCAATTTGATTGTATGTCTGTTATTCCGCATTAAGAATCTTTTGATAATATTATGTATTCATTTCGTTTTGCAAATATATTTCGGATCATACCTACAAAAATCATTCTGATGGCCCTAGTGATGAAGGTTCCATTGGACTACTAGAGGGCCTTGCTCCTCTCATTCTTGGAAATTCGTTCACCGTATGACCTTCTGTATAAAATATTGTACACCATACTTGTGGTCAAACTACCTTAGGAAGGGTCAAATCCTATATCTTCTCAGTTAATGCAGATATATGTCCCTGTAGTTGTGTAATATTGGCATCTTTAGGTGGTCTCATAATTCTCAAAATCCTTGGATAGCCTTCCATAGCTTCAATCTTCATGGATTTCTCTAAGACTTCTCCTAGATAATTTATTCTTTGTTGAATCGAAGGGATGTGGGTCAAAGGTAGCAATGCCTGAATAAACCATTCCCTTTGATGATCTTCATGAATAGGGTTTGCCAACATATTTATCACATATTTAAATATTTTAATGTATTCCCTCGTAGACTCTCCATCTCTCTAATTTATCTCCCACAACTCAGAAATGGTTTGTTTCTGTGACTGTGGCAACTAGAATTATGCAATAAACCTCTATCTTACTTGAACCAAATTGAAGGCTTGACCTTGAATCCCTGGCTTAATAATATTCATGTACCATTTGAGAGCTTGACCTCTCAACATGGTTTGAAACTCAACCAATTTTTTGGATTATGGGGTCCCTCATGACCTCCAAATGGATTCACATAGAAACCAGTGTTGCTCAACATCATCCTCTCCCTTTCCCCAAATATCATGGTATCAAGGAAGGGATCTTGTTTTTTTTTTGTTCCCATATATGAGCTTATAGGTCCTACTAAAATAAAACCATGGTATCTTGGTTGCGATATAGTAATCAAACTTCCCACACTTCCACTACTGCTACTACCCAACATATTTGTACAACTCACAAAACTAGGAATAACAGGAATTGTAGAAGGATTTATTGTAGAAATTTCTAGACTTGTAGATGGGGGGAATAGGTGATTCATAGTTGGTTTCTTTACCTCTGGAAAAAAATTATTTGGTCTAGGGGCTCTCTCTCACTTGGATTGTTTCATTTACCTCATGATGAATCCAATATCTTTTGGCATTATAGGTTTTGATTCTCCCGCAACTCCCTCTAAGGTCTAGTATGAACATTCTCCATCAGTGGCGGCGTCTACCAATACTCTTTCATCCATGTATTTTTAATAGCCTTCCTCTTGTATGCTTCCTCCATAACATTCACCTCTCATAACAACTCTCTCTTTCAACCATTGATTGTCCACTTTTCCTTGTCTCTACAACTTCTGCAACTCTTCTAGTTGTTCTTTATCAGCACCATCTCTTTTGATCGTCTTCTGGAAATAATCAATCTTATTCATCACTGTGTTCATTTGGTTCTGCCACCATTTTTACACAATGAAATCCCTCCTCAGAGCTCATTCATCTCTTGCATTCCTCTCTTTACAATCCCCCTATCTCAAAGAAAAATTTCTTGGTCTCAACTCATGAACCGTCCCGCAAATCACCTTCTCCTGAGTGTAGGGGTTTAAATTTCCATATCAATTGAATGAATAGGTAGCATTCCTTCTTCCACTAACAAAACCTTAATCCATAGGGGGATTTCCCACAACAGTCATCCTCTAGATCCTTCTTTAAATACAACTTCTGCTTTAAAAAAGGATTGATGATTCTTGATAGAAAACTTGATGATGCAACCCTCCAAAGTAGTTTGCACCCAAAAATAAAAAACTCTCAAGATCTAATGATATAACTAATGAAGATCTACTAGACCCTCAAAAATCCAGTTATATCAGTTTTTGATCCAATCTTTGTATTCTAAGGCTTCTTGAAACTGATCAAACCACTGAAACAACTCTTCAGGGAATGTTGGTCCCCGGTTTTGACTATGTTCTTCGCCCATACTACTTACCATTGACCTCCAACTATATGCCAGTATCACCCTTTTTGACCTCCTTTTGCTATAATCAACAGCCCTTTCCCACTCAAAGGGGTCACCTAAGGTATCTTTGAAATTCAAGTTATTATTATGCATTTTAATACTTTAATTTGATAAATGAGCTAATATCACTTGGGTAGGTACCATTGCTATTCTTGGCGCAGGGTTCCGGTACCAGGTACTAACTCACACCGTAGCGGTACCAGTGGAGCAGTTCGAAACCGATGCATCATGGCATGCGTTATGGTTCGAAGAGGGAGATAGCAGATTCACAGGCCAGCTGGAGCCGTTGCCACAGAGCGCTCGAGAGTGTGATGATTACCTTGGATCGATTATGCTTCAAGTGTTCACACTTCGTGACACTACGTGTCACGAAGTTGTGAAATGAGTTTCAGTTTCATTGCAAGATTAC
>ML838333.1:47269-73549 GCA_009831015.1 Picea engelmannii | reverse complement strand
GCTAATCACATACTTCATGATCAACATAGATCTAAGTTATTGCATTGAAAGAAGTGGTGAGCACTCTACAACTAGGTGGAAGAGATGTGTAATGCATTGTAATGTAACATGTGTAATGATGATAAACTAAAATGGAAAAAAAATGATGTCCAACCTCTAATTTGAAAAAAATAGTGTCAATGTAAAAAGGAAATTTAAACAAAAACCTAGCTTAGAGATAACTTAATCCTAAATTTATTAAATATCAAGAGGAATCAAAATGAAACCCACATACAATTTTTTCATTGTTTAAAAGATTTAGAATTAATATATATGGATCTACGATAAAGTACTTATTTATTTAAGTTGATACTTTTTTCAATTAATGTTGTGCATCAATTTATGTTTTCCATTTTAATTTATTTACTCTTCCATTTCACTTGTAAAGTCAACTTAACTTCTCTCAATGTAGTAACTTATTTATATGTTGATCACAGAACATGTAATGAAAAGTGTCTATCTATAATTATTATAAAGTGACATTAAATTTCCCTAAACCATTGGTTGTTGCCCATGTGATGTCTCAATAATTGTAAGTCTTATTACTACATTCACATATCCCATGATTGAGATGTTAGACATTAATACTTTATTTCTACTTAATATTTTTTAAGTAAAATTAAAAAAAAAAAAAAAAACTATGGAAAAGCTAGTGTGTAAAATAATTCCTTCTAGTACAATATTCTTGATATGACATCCTTTTAGTTGCTTACACGCAAAGTTAATAATCGAATCATTCATTGTGTATTTAATTCTTTTTACGTTTCTTTTGATTTGAAATGTTTCAATAAACAATAAAATTGCACCAACAAACTTATAAAAGCAAATTTTAACAAAGCAATCATTATCGAAAAAATTTAATCAATCAAAATTATCTATAAAATCACACCTAAACCTATCCACATGAAACAAAAATTGAACCCAAATGAGAAGAATAACAACAACGTACTTTAACCACAATCTATGGAATTCTTTACTTATCTTCAAAGTATTGAATGTGTCATCCTTCAGTGAATTGAATGCGTCATCATAGCATAAAGGATTGGCAAACAAAAAAAAGCACTTGGTCAAGGTAACAGAACTCCACGTGGGGCACTGGAGGCAACCACATGTGCTCATCCCCCTACTTATAAGCCACCCCATAAAACCATTTAACTCCTTCATTGGCTCTTCACTGCATGCGGCCCCACGACCGACGAGTGTCCCGCTTCCCTTCATGTGACCGCACGCCACTGATGATTATCCTTTCCATATATTTTATCATGGGACCAAACCGCACGTTATCGCTATCTCTATATTTAGTAGAGATATAATTAGCAGCACGATGGTGACATCTAAGATTTAAATATACGTAACGCTCATCATCTAAGTTTAGTGGCATCTAAATTGGAGGTGAAGGCCCCAAAATATCAGGAATTAATGCAAATTAACTAATATTTTAATATTAGGCTTGATTTCATGGTATTTATTCTCCCTGCATGGAAACAAAAGTTCGTACTATATGAAATTTGTTGGTTGGGCAATCGATAGGAAGTTCGGTGGGAGCCCAATGTTGGGTTTGATTCTCAATGCAACCAAAGTGACATGTTGCAGACCTAATAAAAAATCATATCATAAATTAGTATGCAGTTATATGTAGGGACCCTTTTGTCTAGGGAATTAGAAGCAATGTATGACTTCTTACCATGTGACTAGACTCAATGTATGTCTGCTCTGCTCTCTTCTGTAGTGGTTAGGGATTCTGTGCATGTGGAGACATGATACTTGACAACAAAAATGCCATGGAAACTGATGATGTAAGTACTTCAAAACGGTGCTTAGTAGGTCCACTTCTCCTTGTTATGAGGTTAGGTTCATATTATATGTTGGCTTTAAAGAAAACTATTCATTACTTGGTGCTTAGTAAGTCCACTTTTCCTTGTTATAAGGTTAGGTTCATCTTATATGTTGGCTTTAAGAAAACTATCCATTAGTTGGTGCTTAGTAGGTCCACTTCTCCTTGTTATGAGGTTAGGTTCATCTGATATGTTGGCTTTAAAGGAAACTATCCATTACTTAAATGTATGGCATTTTAAAGAGGTTCAATATCTTGTGAATAAAATTATGGCAATTTGGTATTGCATAAATATGTTTGCATTGATTCATGAGAGGTAAATATGTATATTTTTTATACATTTAGAAAGTTATTCTTTAATTAAGTATGGAATGTTTGCAATGATTCATGAGAGGTAAATATGTATATTTTTTATACATTTAGAATGTTATTCTTTAATTAAGTATGGAAATTTAATGTATCTATTCTATCAAAATCTTTTAAACTTGTATTTGGCTTTAATTGTATCGAACGATTAATTTATGTCGATTCATGAATTGTATCGAATGATCAATTTGTGTTGATTTATGAGAAGCAAATATGTATTTAGAAGAATTTAAACCTTGGTGTGAAAAATAACATTACCTCTGCTTTACCAACCAACCAAACCTTTGTTAACAATAAATAATAATTTCAAATTCCCCACCCTGAAGTGGAACGGATGGAGCCGCTCTGGCTTTTGTCCACGACGACTAGGGTTTAACCCTGGTTGCTCGTGACTTGCGCGCCAGCCATGGAGGTGCACTCCTCCGTTGTTGTTAGTGCATCGGTTCGTGAGGTCATTCCTTTCATATCCAAGCTCAAGTCGCAGTCTGTTCTATAGTTTGGTGCTTCTTTACGAGATGTTGTTCAAAGAGTTTATACTCCCTCGTCTTCATTTTTTCTTTTGTTCAAGAAGCCCCATCCCTTGTCATTCCCATGGGGAAATATGTTGAAGAAGAAGAGGAATATTATAGATCCGTGAGTCTGTTATGTCGCTTCAATGGTATTTGGCCAAAGTTAGTTGATCTAAAGAGCTGGATCTCTGCTACCTGGATCCCTATCATGCAACAACAAGCTTTCATTCATCCTTGTGCAAAATGTTTTTTCATATTCGAGTTTGACATTCAAGAAGATCGTGATCTGATCTTCAACTCAACCCCGTGGTTTTGGGGAAACTCAGGTTTGTTCATGAAACCTTGGTCTCCTTCTTTAAATCTAGCTACTGACATTCTCTCCTCAGCCCCAGTTTGGGTGAGACTCCCTAATCTGCCCCTACATTTTTGGGGTTTTCCCTCTCTCGAAGCCATTGGCTTGGCATTAGGAAAGTTCCACTTTGCAAGCCATGAAACTACAAGAAACAACACCTCTACGTATGCCCATATTTGCATGGAAATGGACTTCAGTAAAGGATTTCCAGTTGAAGTTATTCTTACTGGTAAAAATTACTCTTGGCCTCAAAAACTTGACTATGAGAGAGTCTCCTTACACTGTAGATATTGTTTTGAAACAGGTCATCTTGCTTCCCATTGTCCTAAAGGGTCCAAAAAAATTAGAAAGCACCAGAAATCCATATGGTGGGTTGGATCTAATGACGACCACCAAGTAATTTCAAAATCCTGCAAAGAGCCTCCATAAGACATTGAAAAACCTCCTCACTCATATCCTCCTATCCAAGACACTATGTTATCTCAAGACTCGTGCCATAACTCCATTGAAAAGCCAAGAAAAGAGGCATCTACCCTTCAGGACTCAGATAAGGGACTTCAGATACAACAAACCCCTCATCCATCAACAAGTTGGGCACACCAGGTTGATGTTGTTGAGGTTTCGGATTAAGAAAAACAAGAAGCTTCAGATCAAGAAAATCCAGTTATCATATACATTACAAATGGTCCATCATCTGCAAACAAAGTTTGGACAATAGTCGGAAAGAAGAAGAAAGTACATGTAACATCACAACCAATGGTAACACGAAGTCAGGCTCACAAGTTAGGCAAAAAGATGAGCTCTTCCCCGACAAGTTAATTTAGATGCAATGTCTCTTCACGTTTATCCTCAGAATCTTTTTCCGAGTGTATTTAGTAAGGTTGTTATATGTGAAGATTTCATTTGAGTATTGGAAAACTCCATCAATAGTTTTGATCCAGGTGGATATTGGTGGCCACCCACCTGTTCCAACTGGCACCTTTTGCCAGTTTTTAGTTCAGCATGTTCTTCTGTACTTCTTTGTAATGGTGGGTTCTACACTTTTGGGGTTTTCTGAAGCCCTACACATATTCCAGGTGGATACTGGTGGCCTCCCACCTAATCCAACTGGCTTATTTTGTATGTTTTCATGTCAACACATCTTGTTGTACTTCCAGGGCCGTTTTGGGGCCCTTAACAATGTTATTTTGGCTCGCCACAATCAAACTATAGATGGAGTCATATTTTGATGGCATAATGTGTATTTCTCGAAAATACCTTTCCAATGGGCTATCACATGCCTAAAACGGAGATCGTATGCAAAAGTTACTACTCTGGGAAGTTAATGTACTAACTTACCCAAACGAGACCCACATGACTTTTGGCATTTCATCTCCTAGGGTTAGGTTTTTGGATGTCTAGGGTTTTGGCATTCTTGTTTAACATGAAAAGGCCTTCAGAGCCTCATTGTAATCATCTTCTTGCAAATGAGCATAGTCATCACGTCTCTTCTCAAAGATAAAGCTGACAGCATTCTAACGAGTCTTGCACTCTGTATTTTTACAGTCTCTTTACAATTCTTTCATTAATAGAAATAAAGTATTGTTGTATTTCTCTGTTTCTGGAAAAATTCATAAGTGTTTCATTGTAATATCTATGCTTTCATTTCGTTCCAAACATAATCTAGATCAAGTCTTTAGTAGTTGTCTATTTGAGGCCCCAAGTTGGATCAAATTCTCAAGATTTTGTATCTCCTTAGCGGTCTCAACCGCACCTTTTTTATTATAAAATTTCCCAGTTTCTAAAAAATAAAAAATAAATAAATAAATTCAAAGAGTTTTCCTTTTAAATTAACTTAATATTAATGTCTACGAATACCCAAACTCATTTAATGGAATTCAAGAGGAAAGGAACTTGTAATATAATTTTGAAAATAAGACAGCTTGTATATACTTTATTAGAGAAGGAATTGGAGAAAGGTGAAGAAATAATATATACAAATATACAATATTAAGGCCATAACTCTATGAGGAAAGATGAGAAAAGTGGTGTATCTTAACATTTGAGGTCGAGAAAAATGAGTCATACACTACAATGAACGATATACTTAATAAATAATTTGATCTTTGGACTATGTAAGTTATATAATGCCTAACGCTCATATAAAAAAGATTAGGATCCATGTGTTTCTTTATATCTATATGGATAATGGGGTAGTAAGCCTAGAGGTCCCACATAGAATTAGACGTGGAGGTTTGTAACAACTTCCTGTAGGATTGAGTAAGATATTTACTAAAAATGGTAGCACAACTCTAGTCTTTATAATGAACTCGTGATTTTAAAGTGTGGGGATCTCTCAATAGCTAATAATATCTTCCATGGTCTCACAATAGGTCAAACATGAGAAAATTAAATGCTCTTTTGATTCTAGATCCTTATTACATAACTTCCAAATATGTTGATCATGAGGTATGTGGTGATCAATCTACACAACAACTACCAAATTCAATTTAATATCTAGGTTGATCATGATGTATGTAGTGGTCAATCTACACAAAAACTACCAAAGTCAATTTAATGTTGATCATGAGGTATGTAGTGATCAATCTACACAGCAACTACAAAAGTTCGTACTTTTTTAGATTAGGTTGTTGGACTCAATCTCTGACTGTTCTTCTCTTATGTAGTTCTTAGGGAGTTTGTGCATGTGGAGACATGATACTTGACAACATAAATTCCATGGAAGCTTATGATGTAAGTACTTCAAAATGGTGCTTAGTAGGTCCACTTCTACTTGTTATGAGGTCAGATTCATCATATGCCTTGGCTTTAAAGGAAACTATCCATTAATTAAAGTATGACATTTTAAAGATTTACTTATGTAGTCTCAACACCTTGAAAGCAAGTGAATTAAATTGAAATAAAATTATGGCAATTTATTATTTCATAAATGTTTGTATTGACTCATGAGATGTAAATATGTATGTCTTTTACACATTTATAAAATTATTATTTGACTAAGTAGAGAAATTCAGTGTATTTATTCCATTAAAATCACCTAAACTTGTAGCTTTAATTGTATTGATCGAACCACTTGTGTCGATTCATGAGAAGAAAAATTGTATTTAGAATAATTTAAACCTTGGTGAGAAAAATAACATTACCCCTACTTTACCAATCAACTCAGCCTTTGTTCAAAATTAATAATAATTTCAAAAAGTTTGCTTTCTAATGTAATTTAATATTAACGTCTACGAATACCCAAGCTCATTTAATAAAGTTCAAGAGGAAAGAAACTCATAATTTAACTCTAAAAATAAGGAAGCAAGTATATAATACTTGGTTAGAGAAGGAGTTGGAGAAAGATGGAGAGCAAATATATACAAAGGTATATACTTGGAGAAAAAAGTGAGTAATGCACTGCAATGAATATATACTTAACAAATAATTTGATCTTTGGACTATATAAGTTATATAATGCCTAATGATCATATAAAAAATATTAGGATCCATGTGTTTCTTTATATCTACATGAATAATGGGGCAGTAAGCCTAGGGGTCCCACATAGAATTAGACGTGGAGGCTTGTAACAACTTCCTGTAGGATTGAGTAAGATCTTTACTGAAAATGGTAGCACAACTCTAGTATTTATAATGAACTCATGATTTTAAAGTGTGGGGATATCTCAATAGGTAATAATATCTGCCATGGTCTCACAATAGGTCAAACATGAGAAAATTAAATGCTCTTTTGATTCTAGATCCTTATTACATAACTCCGAAATATATTGATCATGAGGTATGTGGTGATCAATCTACACAACGACTACCAAAGTCAATTTAATGTCTAGGTTGATCATGAGGTATGTAGTGATCAATCTACACAAAAACTACCGAAGTCAATTTAATGTTGATCATGAGATATGTAGTGATTAATCTACACAACAACTACAAAAGTTCATACTTTTTTAGATTAGGTGATTGGACTCAATCTCTAACTATTCTTCTCTTATGTAGTTCTTAGGGAGTTTGTGCATGTGGAGACATGATACTTGACAACATAAATGCTATGGAAGCTTATGATGTAAGCACTTCAAAATGGTGCTTAGTAGGTCCACTTCTACATTTTATGAGGTCAAATTCATCATATACCTTGGCTTTAAAGGAAACTATCCATTAATTAAAGTATGACATTTTAAAGATTTACTTATGTAGTGTCAACACCTTGCAAGCAAGTGAATTAAATTGAAATAAAATTATGGCAGTTTATGATTTCATAAATATTTGTATTGACTCATGAGATGTAAATATGTATGTCTTTTACACATTTATAAAGTTATTCTTTGACTAAGTAGAGGAAATTAAATGTATCTATTCCATTAAAATCACCTAAACTTGTGCTTGGCTTTAATTGTATTGATCGAACCACTTGTGTTGATTCATGAGAAGCAAATTTGTATTTAGAAGAATTTAAACCTTGGTGAGAAAAATAACATTACCTCTACTTTACCAATCAACTGAGCCTTTGTTCACAATTAATAATAATTTCAAAAAGTTTTCTTTCTAATTTAATTTAATATTAACATCTATGAGTACCCAAACTCATTTAATAGAGTTCAAGAGGAAATAAACTCATAGTTTAACTCTGAAAATAAGGAAGCAAGTATATAATACTTGGTTAGAGAAGGAGTTGGAGAAAGATGAAGAGCGAATATACACAGAGGTATATACTTGGAGAAAAAAGTGAGTAATGCACTGCAATGCAAGGATGATTTTAAGGATGGAAATTTATTTTAAAATGTAGAAACCTTGGCGAATCTTACTAATACTTCATATGTCAACTATAAATGTTTGACGATATTTTTGTAAAAATATTCAAATTTCTAAGTATTTTATATAGTTTTTATAATTTTTTGGCGATTTTTAAGGTAAAATAATTTTATCCTATAGAATTTGGGCGAATCATTTTGAAAATGGCGAATCTCGTTTTTGGAAAAACCATGGAAAATTAGCCCATGAGCGAAATTTAGCCCCTAAAATCATCCATGCTGCAATGAATATATACTTTACAAAAAAATTGATCTTTGGACTATATAAGAGATCCAATGGCTAATGCTCCTCTAAAATAGATTAGGATCCATGTGTTTATTTTTGTCTATGTGAAAAATGAGGTAGTAAACCTAGAGGTTTTGCATGGAATTAGATGTCAAGGTATGTAACAACTTCCTCTAGGATTGAGTAGGATCTTTAATGAAAATTATAGCACAACTCTAGTATTTTATTGAATCCATGATTCTAAAGTGTGGGGATATCTCAACAAGTAATAATATCTACCATGGTCTCATAATATGTCAAACATGAGAAAATGAAATGTTCTTTTGATTCGAGCTCATTGTTACATAACTTACATATACAATGGTCATGAGGTATGTAGTGAGAAATCTACATAGTGACTACCAAAGTTAATTCAATGTATAGCTCTCTTATAGTTTTTTCTTTCATATTGGAGAGTATGAAGAAGGACAAGAGTATTGATGTGAAACAAAATATCAATCATATTATGTCACTGTAATAGTAATTCTTGCAATTATTTAACTGTTGGTGTATCTACACCTTATGAGAATTTTATAACAAATTATAAGACTATAGAAATTGAAGTTAGGAACAACGATCCCACTCATATCTAACGTTTTATTTTGAATTAAATTTTACTTCCTTGTTGCTAATAAAAGTATGTAGTATTATTCATGTTAACATTAGATAAAGTCAATCACAATCTTGTACCTTCAATTCTGAACATTGAATATTATCCCTTGTTAGCAATATAAATGACTTCTAGAAATAAGAAATCTTCATTGCTTGTTATGTTTATTCAAATATCAATTTCCTATATTTCTTACTTAGATCATAAAAAATATATTTTTAGGAGGACTTATTGGTGAGCTTCAATGTAGTCGCAATGTTCACAAAAGTTCCAGTTGATGACACGATCAAAGTCATTAGAGAACTAACCAATAAAGACACAACAAATTTAGTAAGAATATTCTTAGAATCAACATATTTTAGCTTTCGTGGATGCTTCTATGAAAAATTTGAGGGTGTGGCGATGGGATCCATGCTATCCCCCGTGGTGATCAATTTATACATGGAAAACTTTGAAAAAAGAGATATTGATTCTTATCCCCAAAAGCCGAAAATGTGGAAGATATATGTTGGTGATACATACATATTATGGCCACATGGAAGAGATGGCCTAAATGGACTGCTCAATCACCTAAATAGTCAAGCCAAAAGCATAAAATTCACCAAGGAATTAGAGGAAAACAACAAAATACCCTTTCTAGATATCCTCATAACCAAGAAAAAATGGTGTGTTATGAAATCAGGTCTATCAAAATAAAACCAACACAGACCAATATATGCATGCAAACTCACACCACCACCCTGCACAAAAAAACAGGGTTATCAACACATTAGTTACTCGAGCAACTAGAATATGCGATGTAGAGAACACTGAGCAAGAACTAAAACACCTGGAAGACATATTCAAAAGAAATGGCTATCATGAAAAAACAATTAGCATGCCAATTTTAAAGGAAAGAAGAGGACCTTAGAATAAGAACATGAGTTGCAATGATGATGAAGAGGGAGGATGAAATATAAACCTTCCATACACTAAAGGGACCACAAAAAAAATTACGAAAATTCTAAGAAAGGGCAACATCAAAGTCTCATTATCTCCTCCCAACAAACTAATAAAGATGTTGGACCATGCAAAGGATGTCATAAACCAAAGACTACAAAATGGAGTATACGCCATCCCTTGCTCATGCGAAAAACAATATATTGGAGAGACAAGGAAATCCTTTCAAGTCATTCTTAAAGAACATTACGCAAACATTAAACATAACCAAAGCAAAAAGTATGCTCTAGAAGAACACTCCAAAGACTCAAGACATCACATATGCATCGAGAACACAAAATTCATCACCAAAATGGAGCATTATGGAAAAATTAAAATAAGAGAGGCTTTAGAAATTGAACTAAATAAGAATAACCTAAAGAGATATGAGGGATTAAAAATTATCGAAGCGTGGAAACCTATTTTGAACAATCTCAAAAGCAATAATAATGATCCAAATGCATAAGTCGGCTGTAAATTTCACAAAAACTTGGAACGTTATTATTTATAGATAGAAAATATAAAGTTGTCAATCAGTGAGCTTAAGAAAGTCCCGAGGATGATCCTAGCTGAGGGATCGAAACGTTGAGAAGTTTCACAAAAAAAACTAACGTAGTTCTCCTACATAACACTAATCACTATTGCATAAATCATGAACAAATTAACTTACACCACAAAAACATTCCATGATTCCCTCACCCACTATAACTCGTGACTAACATGATTTTCTCTCTCACATAAGCATATGAAAACTTATTTTCTTAAAACAATGACATTATAATAAGATGCATCAAATCTCTCCAAGAGAGCATTCCATGAATAGATGGATAGGTGCTAAATGACAGGAGGAGGAAAAGAGAAAAAGAAATGTTAAATTCTTCATGACATCCACTAATGAGTAATCAAGCATTGAATAATTCAGCATTAAAGAGGATGGTGAATGCTAGAAAGAATAAAGGATAGGACACAATCCAAGTATAAGAGGCTACCATTGAAAAGACAACTGACCAATCCAAAAATATAAAAATAGAGAAGCCACAAATAGTAGGAGACGAAAATAAAGGCCAAAGGGAAACATAGTACAAGATTCTAAAGATGGACAAATAAATCCTACTTCACAATAATCTCAAGAAGAAGACACCACAACAATACCAACGCTTTTTACAGGGACCCAAAAAATGGTTAAAAAGTTAAACAAATAAATAAATTTGTAGGAAGAGGTAAAATTCCTTCACAATAATCTCAAGAAGAAGACAATGCCTTAACACCTTATTAGTGATGGTGACTCCATGGAAATAAGAATGTATAGTCTAGGATATTATAGCACGTAATGTGTATCTATAATTCCAGCATGAGATTTAATCAATTCATTGACTTGTCATAGGAAATATATGCTACCTATTTTATTTTGTTTATTCCATTGGCCTTCAACATACCAAATTGCAATCAAAACCTCTGTAATCCAAATGTTATGGATGTCACACACACATCTTCATATCCATAAGCACCCAAGTCCTCCACAAATAATCATATCCTTATGTTGTTAGCTTAAATTTATTTGCAAAAAATTATGGATAAGAAAGCCTCTCGTCTGCCCAAGACCATGGTGTTTTCTTCAACACACAACAAATCTGCATCAATAACTAAGGGTGGGATCAAGAGGATTCAAATTTCATATGAGGCTATCCCTTCACTTCCATGGGAGAGAATGTTGAAGCAACAATATCCGACATATAGAAGTGTGCATCATTGTAGTTGGGTAAATGGGTGTCTGAAATAAAGATACAAAAAAAGAAAACTAGAATTTGCCTTGGCTCCTTCGACACACTAGAGATGATGGCTTGAGCCTATGATGTCGTTGTGGTCTACTTGAATGGAAAGAAGAAATCATTAGTTTTCATAGTACTACTTCTTATGTAAAGGAATTGACTCATATTATACCTTTACACCAATGTTTGATTCTTGAGGAGGTCTCTTGACGAAGTTGCATCGTGGCCTTTCTAGGCAGTTTTCCCATGTCTATATTCATAGGAAGAGAAATGGAATGGTTCTATTGCACCAATAAAGGGATTGACATATATTATATGAATGTTCATACCAATATCTCTCCTTGGGGTGGCAAGTAGAGATTATCACAAAACAAAAAAATTGGGGAATAAAAGATTCCACTATGCTTTAATAAATAAAATACAAAAATGATTCTTACAGATATTTATGTTCCTCATCAACCTTATCATGAGATTAGACATCATAATGATATTCAACAAGGAATTTAAGAGAGGAGTAAGATAATCTTGTAGCAAAGGGACTCCATTTTCAAACAAAAAATAATGTAGAATCCAACCAAAATTCTAGGCATGGTCAAAGTTCCACATGATTCAAGTTTCATGCATGGAAAAATTTTCTTGTTGGGTTTCACCCCATTCTAAATCGACCCAAATGCTTAGAAAATTTATTAGAGTTCTAGATTGATTAGAAATTTGACTTGTTGGGTCGCTAGATTTCGACAGGGGAAGGAAGATTGCCACAAAATTACTTATCACAAAGGGAAACCATTTTCAAGAAAAAAAATGAAGTTGAACAATCCAGGCATAAATTGGTGGCCACCCACCTATTCCACTAGCTCAAAATAGGGGTTTCCACCTTGGCAGTTTTTCTACAGCTTTTTGAGTCCTAAACTTTCGGGATAGTTTTGAGGCCCTAAGCAACTTTTTTTGTGCCTGACATAGTCACATTGTAGGATTTAGCCAAATTTTTATGGAAAAATGTGTAGTCCTTAGATAGACCTTTCCATCGATCTATCGTGCACCCCAAACAGAGATCGTATGCAAAAGTTATGCCCTTGGGAAGTTGACATATCAACTACCCCCGTCGGGGCCCACAAACCTTTTGGCGTTTCATCTTCCAGGGTTAGGTTTTTGGGTTTTATTTATGTTAAAAAGGCCTCTAGAGAATCATTGTAAACATTATCATCTTCTTGCAAATGAACGTATACATCACATCTCTTCTCGGAGATAATATGCCACCATTCTAGCAAGTTCATTCACTCTGTATTTTTACAGTTTCTCTACATTTTTTTCATTAATAAAAATCGTGCATATTGTATCTATTTGTTTATTGAAATATATTTGTATATTTCATTGTTATATTCCTGCCTTCATTTCATTCTCAAAATAATCAAGATCAATGGTATCAGAGAAGGCTACTCCTTTTCATTTCTTAGTTCATGTCACTGACGAGGTCAGGGTATAAAGAGTTGGGTCTCAAGTTAGTTTCTCTTGAGGAAAACTGCTCTCAACATCCCAAGAGACCTTCCATGGAGAAAGAGAAGAGAGATGAGAGATAAGAAGATCCCATCAAGTTGTTGCTCATAGAATCCCTCGCGCAACAGAGGAACAAGATGTTGGATAATTTTTCCCAAATCCTTCAACGATTGTCAACAATAACAAGCACGTCATTGTCAAGCAGTGACTTTGGATATGCTTCCCCATTCAAGGTACAAGTTAATTTTGATATTATCATATTTGAAGGTCAGATCGATGAAAATGCTTTGGAAAAATGGTTAAATTTGCTAGAAGGTTATTTCTTTGTTCACAATTTTCTGAAGAAAAAAAAAGATCACTTTTTCACTCCTTAAGGATCTCCCCCATGTCAAGCATTGGTGGGAAACTTACTGGGAGAAAAATTCCACAGAGGAGTCTAGAATATTTGGGGTTGAGCCCACTTGGGATTCTTTTATGGATGTGGTCAAGGAACAATATTACCCAGTGGGAATCTATGATGACCAGTACATGAGATGGACCACGTTGCATCAAGAGAGAGGCCAAACAGTGTCAAAGTTCACAAATACCTTCCATGCCTTGCACACCAATCTGGGTATCAAAGAATCTGAGTGACATCTGGTTCTAAAATACCATGGGGCTCTACATAGGTACATCCAAAACGAAATGAATTTTCTGGACATTTTATCACAGGGAGCAGCTTATCGATATGTTGTCAAAATCGAGCAGAAATTTAAGCACTAGAATAAGAGGGAATTTGGTTCTGCAAATATGAAACAACCAAAGTATGGTAAAGACAACCCTAATCCATAGAATAACCAACCTAAAGACAATCAGTCCAAGCCACGGAAAAATAAGAGAAACAGGAAGACAAAGAAGGACACCGGGAAGTGATGCGACTTCCGCAAAATCCCTTGGCACAACACCGACGAGTGTCACTCAAAACAGTCATTAGTGGCCAAGCTCAAAGAAACAAAGTCAGACCCCAAATCATACTTTGACTCACACAATAATAAAATAAGACATATCATTGATGCAGAACCCACTTCTATTGCCGCTACCACAACAATTCAACTAGAAGAACTAGAGGATATTGAGGAAGGGGGGCACCTATTCCATTCACAGATGTGGGTGAAGGGAACCACGTTGCATTTTATTGCTGATAGCGGAATCAAGAAGAACCTCATCTCAGCAAAGTTCATCAAGCATTTGGATTTTCCAACAACACCACACCCGCAACCATACAACATCGGATGGCTTCGCCAGGGACAAGATATTTGTGTCAGCCAATAGTGTTTCCTGCCATACGACATCAAGCCCTTCAAGGATGATGTATTGTTTTCTTTTTCCCCACTGGAAGTCTGTGATGTTCTGTTAGGCCAGCCATATATGTGAAAACACCATTTTTTTTATGAGTCTCGACCTCGTAGTGTCATTGTTACTCTGGGGGGTCATCTCTACAGGATACCAGAGGTAGTTCCAACTATTGTCTCAACAAAACAATGTCGCAAAGTAATCTGTCATACCACAAAGTTTAACCTCTTCATAATCTATTCAGAAGAGAAGGACACTTCAATCACTGCAGCTTCTGCTCAAGACCCTTCTATGTATCATCTTCACCGACATAGTCCTTCCACACTCAGGAATTCATGCAGCTATATTGGTTGAACGGATCCAACCCTTCCAGCAGCAGGTTCATAATAACCTTCAAAAGGCTAAGAAGGACAACTTCTTTAGCAAGGAAAGCAACTCACCAAAGTTCAGATTCAATAAAAGATTCCTTGGAGACTTCACACAATGGAAACTATTGCTTCCTAAGGGGGGAAGAATGATCCAGGTGGAAATCGGTGGCCACCCACCTATTCCATTGGCTCAAAATAGGGGTTTCCACCTTGAGAGTTTTTCTACATATTTTCAGGTCCTAAACTTCTGGGACCATTTTGAGGCCCTAAAAAACATTTTTTGGGCCCGCCACAGTCACAATATAGGCTTTTGTCAAAGTGTGATGGAAAAATGTGAAGTCCTCGGATAGACCTTTCCAACGAGTTATTGTGCGCCCCAAAAAAAAATCATATGCAAAATTTATTCCCTTGGGAAGTTGACGTATCAACTACCCCCATCGATGCCTGTAAAACTTTTGGCGTTTCATCTTCCGGGGTTAGGGTTTTGGATTTTCTTTAGGTTAAAAATGCCTCTAGAGCCTCATTGTAAACATCATCATCTTCTTGCGAATGAGCATAGCCATCACATCTCTTCTCAGAGATAATCTCCCACCATTCTAGCGAGTTCATTCACTTTGTATTTTTGTAATTTATATACAATTTTGTCATTAATAAAATCATGCATTACTGTATCTATGTGTTTATTGCAATATCTTAGTATATTTCATTATTTATTTCCACCTCCATTTCATTCTCAAAATAAATTGGATCATTGAATTCGACCAAAATTTTAGGCATGGTCGTATTTCTACATGATCCAAGTTTCATGCATGTAAGAAGTTTTATCCGGGGGGTTTTTGATATGAAAATAGGGGACTGACTTGTTTTTCTATGCAAGCACCCTCTACTCCATTAAATAAAACTTTTCAGGACCTTGCTCAATGTCTTAGTTGTGCAAGAGGTTTTATGTGTCAAGTTCATGCTTGTTTTAAATGTTTATACGTGAGGTCTTTAAAAAGTTAAATATGTGTTTTAAACAAATACACAATAAACATAACTTGCATAAAACTCACAACAATAACAAGATGATAAAGGAGTTCACCCCCAACTGGGCTACATCTCCTTGAGCCTCCATCAATGGACTAGGCTCTCTGGGATTAGTTTTTCAAAGATTCTTTTACAAGCTGTTGCTCAACTCCAATGGATTTACTGACTATGCCATTGGGTTCAGAATACATAAAAACCCCAAAAATGACTAATAGAACTCTGAAAACGGATCATGGCTCATCCGGGCATGACCTCTTCTACATGTGGCCTTGAGCTTCCCTGAGCTTCCTTATGGAAAACAACACATGTAAAAGTCCTCAAATGCCTCTGAAACCTATCCCAATGTGTTCATAGCATAACAATTAGCCAAAAATGACTATTCAATCATAGAAAACAGACTTGGGCTCATCTGAGCATGACCTCAATCAATGAGGGCTTCAAGCTCCCTCGAGCTCCCTGAAACTTCAATGGTGTAAAACCTGCAAAAGAAGTCTTCAAATGCCTTTGAAAACTATGCCAATGGATTCATAACATCCAAAAATCCCTAGCTGGGCTTTTTCGGCACCTCATTTGGCCAAAAAATGAAGAAGTTAGGCCTCCTGCCATTTTCCTCCTTCAAGCTTGTTGTCTCTGGTTCGCCAAAATGCACCTCTGTGCGTCCAACCTAGCCTTTGCACTCATTTCCGTGCTCAAACCTAGCACTGGGCGCATAACCGAAAAACTGTGCAAACTGTAGGACGATTAGGGAACCTAGCCCCCTAACCGCCAAATCGTTGGGCGTATGGCCATGTGACCGCGCATTAAAGGCTGAGGCTAACCGTTATTCAAATCGAATGGATAAGCGCCAAGTGTCCAGGAGCGCGGGGCTGTGACTCCGGTTGAATTGCATGCACAGGTGGTCATATGGTTATAAATATGTGAATGGGGGTTGGGGCTTAGCCCCAGCCCTGTCCACGCCCAAACTTTAATACAATTCAAATTTAAATAAATATAAAACCCTTTGTTTAACAAGGACCACCATGTGGGCTAGTGGTAGCCCACACATTGCCAAATCATTGAAACTTGGGGAAGGTCTGGGGTTCGATCCCCATGGACTCCATAAAATTTTAAACAAACAATGAAATACGGTGCCACGTGGCACCAAACCATTTGACAAAATATGCCACGTGTCCACCAATGATTCGCCCAAACTGCCAACTCAGCATTGACACATCACCACTTGCCACGTCAGCGGTTGTACCTCTTCCACGTGTGATTCATACACTTGCCAATAAATGATTTCCACATCATCATGTATGGACTGTACGGACTGTACAGTCTGCATCTTTTTTTTGCATGTTTGGCAAATCGAACAGATCGTGATATCTCACTCATCCGACGTTTTTTTGAACCCATTCAAGTTGCGTTGGGTTCGTGATGATGAGGGCTACGCACCCGTTCATTTTGAGGTGATTCTGAACACTTTCATTTTTGGGCTAAATTTTGACCCCTGGTCCAGATTCTGATCACACCTTCCCACTGAAAGGATTTTGGACCCACAAAAGATTATGATTATCTGCCTGAATACCTTGACATGCCTTGCACTATAACTGGCTATGTCCCTCAACCACTGTTCTCTGGTTGCTGCTGACCCACTGTTCTCTTTGTGCTTGGAAGACTGTCAGCCTTCCCACTGAGAATCAAGTCCCTCTTGTGAACTCTTTGGCATCAAAACAATCCGCTCTCCAATGGCTGTAAAAACTTTCCTGTGACATCTTGTCACAAACCAAGAAAATCATCAATCTTGAAAACAAATTTATACAAGACTGAAAATGATGCCAACAAAGTCTTTTGGCTCTTCAAGCAAACGGTCGCATCTTGTACTTCATCAAAGAACATGGCGTTTTCCTGCATCTTAGTGTACTCAAAATCGACTTTCAATCCAACAAACACCATCGACTAAATATAAGTCGAAAAACATGATTGACACAACATAGTCGTGAAGACAACATCAACACAGGTCAAGACTCATTTGAAACATCTCGACCTTCCCAAGATGACAAGTCGACATTCATGATACACAATCATGTTACAATCATGAGTCATTCAGGATGAACTATCACCAAGTTCATTGTTTACACACACACAAAAACACATGCATGTGCATGACTCTTCAACTCTCCTTCAAGTACAAACATAAGTACATAAACCCGAAACATGTGGGTACATAAGAGCTGAATATGAAAAAGATATATGACTGTAACAAGTGAGCATCATACCCCTCTTTTACATCCTCCTGGCGAAGTTGTGCAACAACAAGAATGCCTTCAAATGTGATGTAGGAGCATCTCAAGCGAGCCAGCGTGGAGATAAAAGACAGCTGGAAAAGCACCCAGCGCAAATTTTGAAAATGTTATGTAATGACAATGAGATCATTAAACGGAGGGGACACTTGTATAATGTAAAAGGACCTTGAGTGATCTGCTCTCGTCCATAGTAAATAGAAGGCATTTATAGTAGTTAATGAAGGTAGATAGAATTTAATTCTAGATTAGACAGTTTTAGAGTGAAAGAGGGAAACGGGATATAGACACCCTCATTGTGTATTGTAACATGAAGGATGTCAATTGAGAGCATAGAGGAGAAGAAGCAGAGAGTTGTGTAGAAGAATTCCATGTACAAAAGTTCTGTATTAATACAAAAAGCTTTGATTCGGATTCATGGTGTTGTGATACTCTCTGTGTATGTATTGTTGAATGTTATGCTCATGAATATTTTACTCTTTCTATCATGCATTTGTTGTTTATGCTATGTGTGTATGATTTCTTGTTAAATGTCTGGAATCTGAGAGAGAGAGAGGGTAAGGGAAATGAGTTTCAATTGTTTCTCTATCTGAGTAAGAGTTCCTACAAGGAGTGTACTTGAATTGTCTGCAAGGAGTGCGTTGACAAAGGGTTAAGAAGGTTTGTCTCTGAAAGCTTAGATAACATAGCTTTTGTTCTCATTCCCTCAGAAGTGCAGTTAGGCAGAGGAGCCGTGCAAGGAGTGTGTAGGCCGAGTAAAGTCTCAGAGTTTACGAACCTGAGTAAATTGTCAAAATTGTCAAAGAAAAGCACAGGAAGTTTGTGTATTGGAGCATTGAGAAGGCGTCGCAAGTTTGTGTCACAGGCGGTTAAGTACCATTGAAAAACACTTTGGTAAAAAGTTGCAGAAGTTCTCAGAAGGGAGAACGGACGGTCGGAATTCTCCGTGGAGAATTCACGAAGTCCCGCGAGCCGTCAAATCTCACAGAGTAGTAGGGGAGTTATGGAAGGTGTTTTCAAAGGTTCAAGATCAGGAGAGGCAAAGCCATAGATTCAAGAAAATAAGGGTCATTGGATTTTCCCGAGTATTTCAATTTCGGAGTTTCGTGGACTGAAGTCCCAAAATCTTTGCATTAAGACTCGCGAAGTGCGAAGTCCTGAAAAGGCAGAAAGTCTAGTTGTGGGACCAACATCGGGAATCATGTCGAGGGTTGACATTTCAGGATTTCGGGAAATAAAGGATCAGGATTTCGGGGTTCGTGGAGCAGAAGTTGCATGACATCGCAACTCGCGAACTTGTGATAAGGAGAAATCCGAAATCGGCAAGGGAAAGGTCAAGTGTTGACTATTTTTGGGTTTCGGGGGTCCGAGAGACAAGACGCTTGACCACAAGATTCGCGGAATCATGAAATCCGATCTCCCGAAGTATAAAATGGGGAATTCCTCAAGGTTATTTGTGGGTTCAGATTTCTCGAAAGGGAAATAGAAGAGCCAATTGTTGAGAGCTCTTCGGGCTAGTGGAAGAGAAAAGATCCTGTGTTTGTGGAATTCCGACCTGCGGGTTGGGAGGGCTGTGTCAGGTGTGGTATCAGAGCTCAGAAAGGTTTCTTTTCTTTTTGTAGTAGGGAAAAGGAGAATTCACCATGTCGCTGAGAAGAAAGGATAGACAAACACCCAATCCAGAAGAGGAAAGGGAGATGTCAAGAGGAAGGGGCAGGCAGATGCAGAATCCAGAGGTGGAAAGAGATATGCATGACATTCGCGCCAGACTCATGGACATGGAAGTAAAACAAAGGCGCACAACTGATGTTGGAAATGTCAGTGAGTCTGAAAGAGAAGATGAAGCTAGACATGGAGAAGAAGGAGTCACAACAGAAGATGCAACAAATGAACGCTTGCTTAGAGTTGTTGCAAGAATGAGTGCAAGAGCCAAGATGGACATTCCAGTGTATGAGGGAAATCTGGATGTAGAGGAGCTTCTATATTGGATTAGAGCTTTGGACACATACTTTGACTATGAAGATGTTGAAGAAGACAAGAAGGTCAAACATGTTATCACAATATTAAAGGGACATGCAACATTGTGGTGGGATGAGCTACAAGCTGACAGACACTGCCAAGGCAAGCAGAAGATCAAGAGTTGGGATAGGATGATTCAAAATATGAAAGCGAAATTCATCCCCAAAGATTGTCAAATTAATTTGTTTCAAAGAATGCAGAACTTGAGACAGAAGCTGATGACAGTGAAGGAGTACACTGACAGGCTGAACATCAGAGCAGGTCATCATGAAGGTAATGATGAAAAAGTTGTCAGATATATGAATGGCCTGAGATACGAAATTCAGGACGAGATGAGCATGTTGAGTATCTGAATGGTGGAAGATGCTTATCAAATGGCTCTAAAGGCGGAAGAGAAGTTGAGCCGAAAACAAGGTCATAGAGGCCGAGGCATAAGTCAAGCCAGGGGCAAATCAGTTGTCCAAGATAGAAATCAGAAGCCTAAGGAAGACTGGAAGAAACCTCAACCTCATATTGAGAGATGTGGAAGCTCATAGTGAGGGCAATACGCTGAACAACGAGGGCAGTATGCTAATCATAGAGGAGATTATGTTGATAATAATATTTTTCCTCGTACCAGAGGTAGAGTAAGAGGAAGAGGGGGAGTAATAACATGCTTCACATGTGGAAAGAATGGACACAAGTCTTATGAGTGTCCAGACAAAAATAAAGAAGGTGGTGAAACTCACATTGCCGAAGCACAGAGGCGGAATATTGAGGCAGAGGGTGTTGAAGGTGGAAGATCGTTGATGATGAGAAAATCTCTTTTAACGCCAGAGAAGGAGGTGGAGAGTTCATTCCAAAGAAACAGACTTTTTCGGACTGCTTGCAAAACCAAAGACAGGGCATGCAAAGTCATTGTGGACAGTGGTAGCATAGATAATCTTGTTTCAATAGAGATGGTAGAGAAGCTGGAGCTGGAGACGATTGATCATCCAAGTCCATATAGAGTTTCATGGCTACAAAAAGGACATTAGGTAACTGTCACTAAACAGTGTTTAGTTGAATTCAAGATAGGAGGATATAACGATAAGATACTTTGTGATGTCATTCCCATGGATGTTTGTCAGTTATTGTTGGGTAGACCGTGGAAATATGACATAAATGTGATTCATGATGGGAGGATGAACACATACACCCTAGAGAAAAATGGGAGAACTCACATGTTGCTTCCAATCAAAGATAAAGAGGTGAAACCTGAGGTAAGTAACACTGTACTTCTCATGAGTGGGAAGGAACTTATTACAGAGGTTAAGAAGAGGGAGGATCCACGATTCATTGTGGTCAGGAAGCCAAAGATTATTTTAACCAACACAAGGGTAGATGATTTACCAGAATAGGTTCAGGAACTACTGGAAGAGTTCACTGACATAGTAGTGGACGAACTACCTCGTTCGTTGCCACCGATCAGAAGTGTGAGTCATCATATTGATCTCATACCTGGAGCTAGTTTTCCAAACAAAGCAATGTATAGATTGACGCCGCAGGAGAATGAAGAGGTCAAAAGATAAGTCCAGGATTTGTTGGACAAAGGTTTGGTCAGGGAAAGCTTGAGTCTGTGTGTTGTCCCGACAGTACTCAGTCCAAAGAAAGACAAATACTAGAGGATGTGTACTAACTCGAGGGTGATCAACAAGATAACCATCAGGTACAAATTTCCATTGCCAAGGATGGATGATTTGATGGATTGCTTGAGTGGAGAAAAATATTTTACGAAGATTGATTTGAAGAGTGGATATCACCAGATTCGTATGAGGGAAGGTGATAAATGGAAGACAACATTCAAAACCAATGAAGGGTTATAGGAATGGCTTGTCATGCTGTTTGGTTTAACAAACGCGCCAAGTACTTTCATGAGATTGATGAATGAAGTCCTGAAGGATTTCATCGGAAAATTTGTCATTGTGTACCTTGATGACATAGTGATTTTCAGTAAAACAAAGGCAAAGCATATGAAACATTTGGCTACAGTGATGCAGAGGTTACAGCAAGAGAAGTTGCTGATAAACATGAAGAAATCATCATTCATGAAGACAAAACTCATTTATTTGGGGTTTGTTATTTCTACAGATAAATTGAGGATGGATCCAGATAAGGTGGAGGTAATCAAGAATTTACCGTCACCAAAGAATATCTTTGAGGTGAGAAGTTTTCACGGATTGTCTAGTTTCTACCAAAAATTCATTAGGAATTTCAGTGGAATTAGTGCACCGATGATGGACACAGTGAAGAAGAGACACAAGTCTTTTCACTGGACAGAAGAAGCCGAAAAAGGTTTTAATTTGTTGAAGAGGAAAATCACGGAACAACCAATTCTAGTGTTGCCTGATTTCCAAAATACATTTCAAGTGAAATGCGATGCAAGTGGATTTGCAATAGGGGCAGTCTTGAGCCAAGAAGACAGGTTGATAGCATACTTCAGTAAGAAGCTGAATGAAACCAAAGTAAATTACTCCACTTATGACAAGGAGTTTTATGCTATGATTCAGGCATTGAAGAAATGGAGACATTACTTGATCCCGAAGGAGTTTGTCTTATACAGTGACAATCATGCACTACAGTTTGTGACTCAATAGGAGAAGTTGAATCAAAGACATGTTAAGTGGGTTGAATATATGCAAAATTTCACTTTTGTGATTAAACATATTTCTGGTACTGCTAACAAAGTTGTTGATGCTTTGAGAAGAAAGTGTTTTCTATTGCAGGAGTTCAAAGTCAAAACGTTGGGTTTTGATGATCCCAAGGAGATGTATCAAGTTGATCCAGATTTTAAAGAGGCATATGAAACAACTGAGAATCCAATTCTCAGGGATAGAAGCCAATGGGCAGAATACATGATCCATGAAGGATTACTGTTTAAGGGTAATCAACTTTGTATTCCAAAATGCTCCATGAGGGAGAATTTGCTGAAGGAGAAACACAGTGGAGGATTGGCCGGGAATTTCGGTCATGACAAGACGTTCGCAAAATTGAATGAGTCATATTTTTGGCTAGGAATGCGAGAAGAAGTTAAAATATTTGTGAACAGATGTATAATTTGCCAGCATTCGAAAGGCAAGAGGCAGAATGCAGGATTTTATCAACCATTACCCATACCTGAGAGGCCATGGGATGCAGTCAGCATGGACTTCATATTGGGGTTGCCAAGGACACAAAGAGGGTTTGACTCAATCTTTGTGGTGGTGGATATATTTTCCAAAATGACACATTTTATTCCATGCCAGAAAACTAGTGACGCAACTCACATTGCGAATCTGTTTTTCAAAGAAGTCATTCGACTTCATGGCTTGCCAAGAAGCATAGTTTTGGATCGAGACACTAAGTTCGTAGGACACTTCTGGAGGACCTTATGGAATAAGGTGGGAACAAACTTGTCGTTTAGTTCAGCTTATCATCCTCAGACGGATGGACAAACAGAAGGGGTGAACAGAAGTCTGGGAGACTTGTTGAGAAGCTTGGTGATAGAACACCACAGCCAGTGGGACAACATATTACCACAGGTGGAGTTTGCTTATAACGACTCAGTTAACAGAAGCATGGGGCAGAGTCCATTTCAGATTGTCTATGGCATGTAGCCGAGAGGAATTTTCAAGCTGAGAGATTCAAAACAGACTGCGACTAGGAGCGCTAGTGCAGAAGATTTCGTAGAGGCGATGAAGGAACTTCATAGCCAGGTGAAGGAACGATTGCAAAGTTCGAACCAGGAATATAAACGAAGAGCAGATCAGCAAAGAAGATAGCTTCAATTTGAAGTTGGTGATTTGATTCTCGCACATTTGAGAAAGGAAAGGTTCCCGAGAGGGACATATAATAAACTGAAAATGAAGAAAATCGGACCATGCAAGATCTTGAAGAAATTTGGGGCGAATGCTTACAAGATTGAATTACCCGATGGGATCGGAATTTCTTCGATATTCAATGTCTCAAATTTGTACCCATATAAAGTTTAAGAAGTAGAAGCAAGAAATGAATGGACAGAGGTTCAGTAGGGAAAGCAGATGTCAGTTGCAGAAAAGCCGCAGATGGAGCGCATATTGGACAAAAGGGTCAGCAAGAAGACTAGGCGAAAGCAATACTTTGAGTATTTGGTCAAATGGAAGAGCCATCCAGTTGAAGATGCCATATGGGAAAACAAAGAAGAGATCCAGAAGCATGGACACACCGTGCGCGAGCTCATGGACAGGAGCCCATGAAAATTTTCAAGCAAGGGAGTATGATGCAGGAGCATCTCAAGTGAGCCAGCGTGGAGATAAAAGACAGTTGGAAAAGCACCCAGCGCAAATTTTGAAAATGTTATGTAATGACAATGAGATCATTAAATGGAGGGGACACTTGTATAATGTAAAAGGACCTTGAGCGATCTGCTCTCGTCCATAGTAGATAGAAGGCATTTATAGTACTTAATGAAGGTAGATAGAATTTAATTCTATATTAGACAGTTTTAGAGCGAAAGAGGGAAACGGGATATAGACACCCTCATTGTGTATTGTAACAAGAAGGATGTCAATTGAGAGCATAGAGAATAGAGGAGAAGAAGCAGAGAGCTGTGTAGAAGAATTCCATGTACAAAAGTTTTGGATTAATACAAAAAGCTTTGATTCAGATTCATGGTGTTGTCATACTCTTTGTGTATGTATTATTGAATGTTATGCTCATGAATGTTTTACTCTTTCTGTCATGCATTTGCTATTTATGATATGTGTGCATGATTTCTTGTTAAATGTCTGAAATCTGAGAGAGAGAGAGGGTAAGGGAAATGAGTTTCAATTGTTTCTATATCTGAGCAAGAGTTCCTGCAAGGAGTGCAGTTGAATTGTCTGCAGGGAGTGCATTGACAAAGGGTTTAGAAGGTTTGTCTATGAAATCTCAAATAAGATAGCTTTTGTTCTCATTCCCTCAGAAGTGCAGTTAGGCACAGGAGCCGTGCAAGGAGTGCGTAGGCCGAGTAAAGTCTCAGAGTTTGCAAACCTGAGTAAATTGTCGAAATTGTCGAAGAAAAGCATAGGAAGTTTGTGTATTGGAGCATCGAGAAGGTGTCGCAAGTTTGTGTCACGGGCGGTTAAGTACCGTTGAAAAACACTTTGGTAAAAGGTTGCAGAAGTTCTCAGAAGGGAGAACAGACGGTTGGAATTCTCCGTGGAGAATTCGCGAAGTCCTGCGAGCCGTCAGATCTCACAGAGTAGTAGGGGAGTTACGGAAGGTGTTTCTAAAGGTTCAAGCTCAGGAGAGGCAGAGCCGTAGATTCAAGCCAATAAGGGTCGTTGGATTTGCCCGAGTATTTCCATTTCAGGGTTTCGTGGACTAAAGTCCCAAAATCTTTGCATTAAGACTCGCAAAGTGCAATGTCCCGAAAAGGCGAAAAGTCTAGTTGTGGGACCAGCACCGGGAATCATGTCAAGGGTTGACATTTTGGGATTTCAGGAAATAAAGGATCGGGATTTCAGGGTTCGTGGAGCAGAAGTTGCATGACATCACAACTCGTGAACTCGCGATAAGGAGAAATCCAAAATCGACAAGGGAAACGTCAAGTGTTGACTATTTTTGGGTTTCGGGGGTCTGAGAGACAAGACGCTTGACCACAGGATTCGCGGAATCGCGAAATCCGATCTCCCAAAGTTTAAAAGGGAGAATTCCTCAAGGTTATTTTTGGGTGTAGATTTCTCGAAAGGGAAATAGAAGATCCAATTGTTGAGAGCTCTTCGGGCCAGTGGAAGAGGAAATATCCTGTGTGCGTGGACTTCCGACCTGCGGGTTGGGACGGTTGCGTCAAAATGAATTGCATTCACATGCAAACTTGCATCATACAAGTTTTGATAAATCATGGCAACTTGTCATACTTTCAACATAAATGCATACATAAGGCTGAAATGTGCATCTACAACATAAAAATGCAAGCCTTACTTGCTCAAGAAATCTAACCATTTCTTACCAAGCCAACTCAATGGTGATATTTTTTGCTGAAAATTGTCTTCTTGTGAATCATCTTGACTCACATCGATGATGGAATCTCCTCTTCAATTCTTGCTAGACTCTTTATCCATCTACCCCTTGTGATGTGGATGAGTGGTTGGATGCAATGTCCAACATTGGTCAATGAGATGACCCCTCTTTTGGCAATGAGTGCAAATCTTTTGCATCCTCTTTTCAAGTTGTCTTTGCTTGGAAAGTTTCCTGAAAGTGGTCAATCTTT
>ML838333.1:2113-24309 GCA_009831015.1 Picea engelmannii | reverse complement strand
CGGGGTTTAGTTTCTTAATAATACAGTGGTCATAGCTTTCTAAGGATCCTACCAGTCCTTACCAGATTTCCCAAACCATGGAGGGGTTCTTCCTTTGGGTACTAATCCTTACCTAACCAGCCATCTTAATCGCAAGAGACTCTTCCTACTTTAGTAGGTAGCCATCGTTACATTAAAGCAGAACAACTCAGTTCATGTCCCTTGTCCGGCTCGTGCAGCTTCATAGCACGATTTATTCTACCTCTGTCATTCGCACTCAAATCTTATCAGTGATAACGATCAGTGCATCCCTACTCCTATAAGAGTAGTTGCCATTTTAGCAGAGGGGTTATAGAAGTTTCCAAATTATAGTTTCATTCTACAGTCCTTCTCCTTAAAGAGAAACACAGATAACAATGTCTTCTAACGCGGCCCGTGCCTGAGCCCAAGCAGGCCAAGTGTTGTAACCATGCTCTGATACCACTTTGTAACACACCCACTATCATTATTTTTAAAAATATTGGGGTTAAACTCCCACCATGGGGAATCTCCAGAAACCCTCATTAGCGAAGTGCCAATCACTGGTTCAATATTGGGATTCGGGGTTTCTAATGTCAAAATTCACACACCCCCATAACTCGCGATCCTCCGAATTCCGATGTGCTCCTTACGCATTAGCTCCCTAGGCCAAGCCTTGGATTCACTGCCTTTATGACCGTGGTCTTACCTTCTTTCGGGGCTATTCCTATCGGAGTTTCGGGATTTCCGATGTCGTAATTCATGAGTCCTCAGAACTCGCGACTCTCCGATCCCCGATATGCCCCTAATGCATTAGCCCTCTAGGCCATACAATAGCCCATGTGACCATTTACCATAGGACCACCGCCGTATAACCTCCCATCAGGATTTCGGCATTTCTGATGACCCAAAACACATGTCCACGGGAATTGCGAATTCCCGATTCTCGATTCTCTCCGGGTGCTTGACACGCGTCCTTCCTACAGCTCTGTCCTCCTTCGCTAATGGGCCTGACAACTGGCTCCCACTCATCGGGGTTTCGCAGTTCACGATTCCGTATGGAAAGAGTTCCTTGCATTCGAAAACCCCGATATGCGGAACCCCGACTATGTTAGATCCACTGACACGCGTCCCTCAAATGATGGACGGTCCTGATTGTATCGGAGAATCGCGTATCGTGATTTCCTTGTGCACAATCTCTTGTCTCTGGGAACCCCGATTCCCGATCTCCGACTCTTCAGGATCCTTTGCCACATGTCCCTTGTATCAACGGCTCATGATGATATCGGGATTTCGCATATCGCGGTTTTGTAATGTAATGGTTTCATGTCCTTGAAATCCCCGATACACCGATTCCCGATTTTCTGAACTCTGACTTTCTGGGATCTATCGCCACGTGTCCCTGCTGTTTGGATGGTTCAGATCCTATCGGGAGATCGCAGATCACGATCTCCTGTTACACAATTTCCTTACCATCGAAAACTTCGATGAACAAAACGCCGACGACGCACGATCCTTTGCCACCTGTCCTCGTAGACGGACGGTCCGGATTCATTCTCGGGGTTTCGGGACTTATGATGTCCTGGTTCTCATGGCCTCGAGAACTCTGATTTCCCGATCCATGACTCTACAGGATCCTCTGACACACGTCCTCGAACAATGGACGGTCCAGATCTGATCGGGAAATCGCGTATCGCGATTCCAATATGTAACGGTTTTATACTCCCCAAATATCCAATAGTAAAAATCCCGACGCCTCCCAAACGCTGACACGTGTCTTGCCGGGATAAACGGATAGGATCTGTTCTCTGCACACTAGGGTTTAACTCCGGCGCATCTTCTCGAGATTTGACGGTTGTCGGGACTATGATCCAAGATCTGACAGTTCAGATCATTCCCTCGCATGCCTACCCCAGCGCTTAACCCCTGCGCAACTTCTCCAGATCCAACGGTTGACGGGTAATTGGGTCGAGATCTAACGGTCTAGATTCGTTCTTTTGGGTCTTGGGGTTTACGCACCCAATTTCTCGTTGCTCACGATGATAGAGGACAAAGGGGCAAGATATGTAACTCTTGCGTTACTTTCGTCAATCTAATGGTCGTGAATGACTATGGTTCCTCCGACGAGATCTCATCCGTCGACTTGTCACTTCTCACAACACTACTACCTTGGAACCTTAATGGAATCGTTCCTCCTCGTGCAGGATTAATAAGGTCTGTGCGTTCGAGTCCTTATTCTGGGTTCTTAGTGAACCTTTCCAAGGAGGAAATCTTTGTGAATAAATCCTTACCGGGGCATTTCCGGAAGCGGATAAAGGAAGGCCACTTCCCGAGAATGGCTGGGCATGGTTAGCTTCCTTTTATCAACATAAGTCTTGCACGGTTTACTCGGTGTTAAACTATATCAACTCATTCATATCAAGCACTACGCGGACATTCACATGCTGAAACCATTTACAATTTCACAGCTCTATGAGCCAATAACTACTCCTCGTTATCAATTACTGCACAGATATTCTTACACAGGAGATATTTACAATTATACAAGTCTATGAACATATGTGGCAGCATATAAATGTCAAAATGCAATATAAGCAAAATACTTATCAAAATAACTTCAGCAATGGAAGAAACTGTTGAGAGGGGTGCTCGTTTCCACCCAACCATAGGTGTAGCGACTCCTACTGGATTTACCACTAGCCACCCCCGAGCTGAGACCACGATGTCCTGAGACCTGCGTCTCTCTATCTGCCAGTGCCCAGGAGCAAAGGTTGCAATCCTTCCTCCTGCGATCACTCACTCTGCGTAGAAAATTGCTAGAGTTCCCCTCGCATCTGCCCCCTTCCCATCACTTCTGCCATACACCTTATCCTCTCATGAGGTTGCGTGTGGCGTGATTTTCCTCGCACTGATCAGGCCTGACGGCTCTACGGATGGGCGTTTTACCATCCCATCCCTCATCAAGCCATCCGCCTACCAGTCTGCGAGCCATTAATTTTCAGGGCCAGCGAGTCGCTTTTGGTTCTCCAGGCCAGTGGAGTCCAAATACGGTATTTTAATTCTCAGTGGAAGTTAACGCCACCTTTTCAGGTGCCTTCCACCACCATCGTGGTCTCTTTTTCTGCACATCCCCTCCCAGCAGTCCTGTAATATAAATTCATAATGTTATTTACATTTATCGACCTTCTTCATAAGCTCCCTTCACATCATACATTCACATTTTAATCATGCTTTAGCATGGTAATTCATGTATTAGGATTAATTACAAATTTGGGGGAAACGGGGTGTTACACAAGCTATTGAAATCAGTCCTGGAAAGTCCTTATATATCAATGCTAGCCTAGAAACAGATCAGCAACAAAAGTTGATACAAATGATTCAAGGGAAATCTAATGCTTTTGCATGGGATTACTCTGACATGAAAGGTATCCACCCAGACACTTGCATGCATCATATTTACACTAACGATCAGATCAGACCTGTCAGGCAGCCCCAAAGAAGAATGAATCCAGCCTTGAAAGATATAGTAAAAAAAGAACTCCAAAAACTCCTACAAGCCGATTTCATTTACCCTATATAAGATAGCAAGTGGGTAGTTTTTATGGAAGGAAATAGCTCCATTAATCATTCCCAGTTAGTGAGATAGGGGGTAATATTGCAGTAGGATAGTGAAATAGATCTCGGTAGGTCTCGGGGTGATCAGAGATATCGGGATAGTCATAGGTATCAATAGTTCTAAGGATTCTCATAGATATCGAGATGTGATCTCGAAATGGAACTGGAAGCTATGCAACCAAATCTGTTGGCACGAGATCTAGATCTATAACTAATGGTTTAGGATCTGTCTCTAATTCTAATGCCATCTATGCTTCCGTTGGATTTGCCTTTTCTATTTCTGTAGAATGGAAGGGCTCATGATTCGCCAATCAATAGGATTGTCTTTAAGTAGTCATGGCATACCCACTCTACGGGGTTTCCACCCTGTAGGAACAATGACTCAACAGAAGCAACAATAATGTTGGCTCCACTCCACTTGTATATCATCCAGAGCCATAGTCACCTCAGTCCAAGACAGGGAAACGCCTCTATACAATATCATTGGCAAGGGCCTAGGAAGCATCCAAGCAAGCAACAAAGCCAGAAGTGGATACAAAGGCAGCTTAAGCACTATAGCATATCCACCAGTCGCAAATCCAGTCCTAGCATTTTTACCAATCGTAGTCTCCCCATTAGTTATTGTACCAAATAAAAACGGGAAATGGAGGATTTGTGTGGGCTTTCGAGAATTAAACAAGGCCACCTATAGAGACTACCTTCCTTTGCCTTTCATAGATCAGGTCTTAGACACTTTGTCTGGGAAGAGGTATTTTTCTTTCTTGGATGGTTTTAGTGGTTACAACCAAATCCAAATTTTAGCAGAAGATCAGGGTAAGACCACATTCACCTATCCTTGGGGGACCTATGCCTATAGGGTTCTCCCCTTTGGGTTATGTAATGCCCCTGCTACCTTTCAAAGGGATGTCTTAGTTATTTTCTCCGATTTAACCAATGATTGTGTGGAAGTCTACATGGATGATTTCATAGTATATGGGGATGATTTCCAACAGGCATTGGATAATTTGGAGAAGGTATTGGTTAGGTGTAAAGAGACCAACCTCTCACTCAGTCAAAAAAAATCTAGAATGATGCTCACTAAAGGAATTGTTCTAGGTCACCACATCTCCGGTACAGGAATAAGAGTGGATAATGCCAAGATTGACATTATTTCCCAAATCAATATCCCTAGCTCACAAAAGGAAGTCAGAAGTTTCTTAGGGCATGCTGGTTACTATAGGAGGTTTATTCAAAATTTTACAAACCTAGCTGCCCCCCTTTTCAAATTGGTGACAAAAGATGTTGAAATATGTTGGAATGAGCAATGCCAAATCTCCTTTGAAATCCTAAAAACAAAACTATCAAGTGACCCTATTTTGAGAGGTCCAACCTGGTCTCTTCCTTTCCATATTTGCACAGATGCCTCAGATACCGCTTTGGGAGATGTATTAGGACAAAGGGAAGGGAATATTCCTTATGTTATATACTTTGTTAGCAAGAACCTCTCACCTGCTGAAGCAAACTATATTGTCACAGAAAAATAATTTGTATCAGTATTACATGCCATCAACAAGTTTAGACACTATATAACAAGATACGAAGTTTTTGTGCAAACTGACCACTCAGCTATCAGATTTCTAATGAACAAACCTGTTACAAATGCTAGAGTGACTAGATGGTTGTTATTACTACAAGAATTCAATATCACTATCATTGATAGGCCTGGAAGAGATCATTTGGTTGCTATTTTCTTGTCTATACTTATTCATACAAGTGACAGTACTCCAATAGATGATGATTTCTAGATGAGAATTTATTTTCCATTTCTACTTACACCCCTTGGTATGCAGACATAGCCAACTATCTAGTAACCGGAAAGTTGCCTCAAAGTATGACATCTAGATAAAAACAAAGAATTATTCAGCTAAGTTCCAATTATATGTGGCATGAGGATAGCCTATACCAAACTGGACCTGATTTGGTAATCAGAAGATGTGTTCGGGAAGACGAAATGCAGGATATCTTCAGAGATTTCCATGATGGCCCATGTGGAGGCCATTTTGCTGAAAAAAGGACAGCTTACAAGATTCTACAGTCTGGATATTATTGGCCAACCATCTTCAAAGATGCAAAGAAATACGTGGCCAGTTGTGATGATTGCCAAAGAATGGGAAAACCTACAGCAGTCAACGAAATGCCACTCCAAGCCCAAGTAGTGATCGAACCCTTTGAAAAATGGGCCTTATGTTTTGTAGGACCTATCAATCCCATGTCCTACAGGAAAAAGTACATCTTAGTTTGCACAGAATATGTAACAAAATGGGTAGAAGCCAAGGCTTTGTATTTATCCAATGAACAATTTGTTGTAGACTTTCTATTTGAGGAAATTTTCACTCGTTTCGGGGTACCTCGGGAAATAGTCACTGACCAAGGGACACAATTCACCTCAAATTTGGTCAAGGCTCTTACTAAACAGTATAGGATCAAACATAGAAAGTATTTTCCCTATCACCCCCAAGCCAATGGCCAAGTGGAATCAACCAACAAAGTGATAGAGGCCATCCTCACTAAGACTGTTCAGCTTCATCACAAAGACTGGACGGATAGGTTTCCTGAGGCCTTGTGGGCCTATAGGACAGCTTGGAGGAATACAACATACCATACACCTTATGAGTTGGTATATGGGAAACAGGTATTACTACCCATAGAATTTCAGGTAAAAACCTTTAGAACTGCCATGCAATTAGGGATGGATCTTAACAAAGCTAAAAAACAAAGGTTATTACAATTAAATGAGCTTGATGAGATAAGACAGGATGATCTACAAAGAAACACCCTGATACAAGAACAAAGGACCAAATGGAATGATAAGTACATCAAAAGGAAGTCCTTTCAGTCAGGAGATTGGGCCCTTCTATATGATAGTAGATTCAAAAATTTTAAAGGTAAGTTGTCTACTAGATGGTTGGGACCTTATGAGGTTGATACAGTGTATGACAATGGTTCAGTAAAAATAAAAACCATTGATGAGAATCAGACTTCCTTTTTCATAAATGGGCATCGTTTGAAGGTTTATCATAAGCCTCTGTCAAAAGAGGATTTTGTCAAAAATGTTCTTCAGACTTCCGAAATGCAACTGGTAAGAAAGAGGATTTCTCCTCCTGTTGACCTACCACAATAAGTTCAATTTTGTAAATTCATCTTCTGTATATAGGTGTGTCATTAGATAAAGTTTATCTTTTATTTTTCTAATATAACTAACAAAAACAAAACAAAAGTTGGTTGTGTTCCCATGTAGACAAACGATAAAGGAGGGAATCTACCAGATGGATTCTTCTTTAAGTTTTTCAGACTCCTTAAAATTGAAAACATCGACAAGTAGGAACTGGCCCGAGCTTGAGAAAAATCCACGGGACAGTATAAAGAGTTTCCTTTAAGTTTTTCAGACTCTTTAAAATTGAAAACATCGGTGAGAAGGAACTGGCCTGGGCTCGATAAAAATCCGTGGGACAGTATAGAGAGTTTCCTTTAAGTTTTTCAGACTCTGTAACTAATCTGGGCTCGATAAAAATCCACAGAAAATTAGTAGTTAGGATTATTTTTGTAATAAAAGAGGAAATGCCAGCAGGAGCTGTGATCACCTTGGTTCCAAAAGAAAAGGGGTTCTATCATATTATAAACTGGTCATTCTAGAATACCCTCCTATTACAAAGATCTCTTGCATTTTTCCTCTACAAAGTTTTGGTAACTACATGGTTTTTCAATCGAATCTTATCACAGAACACCAGTTATTCCTACAAGTCACTG
This sequence comes from Picea engelmannii, assembly GCA_009831015.1. Taxonomy (NCBI): domain Eukaryota; kingdom Viridiplantae; phylum Streptophyta; class Pinopsida; order Pinales; family Pinaceae; genus Picea; species Picea engelmannii. The sequence continues at coordinate 16,911 of ML838333.1, read as the reverse complement.
CCACAGAATCTGTGTCAAAAATCTCTCAAGCACAAGAAAATAATGTTCATCTCTGTGCATATCCGGTTCCAATGGTCATCACTGTGCTAAATCATCTCGCTATGCTTATTCGGTACTAAACTCCATCCGGTATTAAAGAAGGGACCCTACGTTATTCCGGTACTAGTTACAAACTTTACACACAGGTGATCTGGTACTTAGAAAAGTGCACTCAGGTAATCTGGTACTTAGATGATCCTGTACTATTGTCAACTCTACACACCGATCATCTGGTACTGGTAAGGACATGACTGGTAACTCTCATCATACTTTCAAGTTGTTGCTCAATTATTAGCGCTAGGACATACAAATTCAACATTTATTTTCGTTTTATTAAAAGGAATTAGACTAAATATGCATTTAATACATGTGGTTGTTCTCTAATCATGACATATTCCCTCTCAAGAACTTTTATAAAAGCCTCGACCACATTTATGTAAGAAGAAGATGCCCTTATTCCCCGAATATGAAGAGTGCAAGTTCATTATGTCCCTCACTAGAACGAACTCATACACCTTCTATCTATCCGGTAAATAAACCCCATAAACTTATGATTCGCTCCCGCACTATATGAACTAACATGAACCACATCTCTAAGCATATCAAATAATGATCCCAACCGATTTTACACTCGCGAGTCCCGAACATAATGACCACACCCTTCCATGAATATAGTCTAATGTCAATTTTCCACGATTATGTAAGTCGTTAGAGGATCCGACTTACCTCACCATATCATCATGAATATCGATGTGACCATTGTAATATACACTTCCATTTATAAATTCTCCTCTGGATGGATCTGCCATCCAGATGAGCGTTATTTACCATTGTTGTCACACCATCTACAAACATCCTGTGCCTTCGTATCCCTTGCAGATTTTTCCCCGTCCGGTACTCTATAACAATATACGTTTATTCGATACTCAACCCTTGATCCTCTGTCTGTGCCTCATCCACTCGAGAGAATTGTTTAAGCTATCATTGGGGTCGACAGGCATGAGCCCATATTTCAATTGTACAGGGAAACAATAGATAATCAGGCTTGCAAGGAAAAATATGAATAGGCAGGGTGGGTGCCATTTTTGGAGAAGTTTAAAGGCCATCACGAGGGGATTTCTCTTTCCTTCACATAGACATATGATGGAGAAAGTGTGCAGTTTGGAGACATGAATCTCATAATTACAGAAGACACTATAGCAGAAGCTATGAGTCTCCCCATGGCTGGAGAAAAATACTTCAAGAGGGTGATCATTGACAAGAAACTCTATCAGAAATTCCTCAAGCCAGAACACCAAGACCCTGATTGGACCAAGGGTGTCCCTCGAAGCTATGTCAAAGAGGAGTATTGGACGATGCTCCTAAGTCTATAGAAATTCCCCACCTATGAAGGAAGGTATGTGATAACCTTCATTTATCATTTGAATCTTTTAACACATTTCGAGGGAGGACCACAATTTGATTTCCCTCACTTCCTATGGATGAGTTTAAAGAATATGGTGAGAGGAGTGAGGTCAATTTCCAAGAAACCTGAGACTAACCTTCATCACCATGGTTTAATAAAACTTTTGTTTGTTCATGCTTTGAGGACACAAGGTGGTAGTTGGAAGCAATTACTCCAACAAAAATTTGCTCAAGAAAGAATATCAAAAACTGTTGAAACACAGGAGACGGGGATACACAGTGAGGGTTCAAAAAAGTGGGTAAAGAAAGATATAAGGAAGGCATCAGGAGGAAGACAAGACACTGTTACACCCATCTCATCTCAGCCCATTGAGAAATCAGTGGCAGAAAAGTTTTTCGTAGGGGAACCTACTATACCGAGGAAGAGGAAAGCCACCCAATCCCAGAAAATAAGTCTTACCTCGATTCAAAGGATAAAAAGGAAGACTATGAGCTAGGAGACAATGTTTTTGAAGCAATCATGGAGGTGTCATTAGAACCATCCAGTCAAGTAGAGAAGACCCCTGACCTCAACTTACAAAACAAGAGAAATTCTTCACAGTTTAAAGCATCTAGCTCAGTCCTGCGTCCTAAAGACCAACTATCATAGAGTAAGAAATGAAAGAAGGAGGAGACAGATCAAAAGGAGATTTTACATGAGGCAATTGTCAAACCCCCTCCGAAATACCAGAAAGAATTGGAAAATACTCCTGAAGTTACTCAGTCTTCCCAGAAACTGGTTGGTGAATTGAAAGAAACTGCTAAGGTGACAAGCAGAAATAAAAAGCTCGAAAGGGAGAAGGCACAAATTCCAGAACCTATGGCTCAATCTTCCAGGGTAGAAATACAGGCTGGCTAATAGAAGAAAACTCTAGAATTCACAACTCAAGGCCTCAAGATAAAAATCAAGTTGACACAGGAGAAATAGGTGTCTAGGCCTACAATCGATGTTAAGATTAAGAAAAGGAAGTTGTTTGAGGAAATTACTACCCCTGTCAGCAAGTCTAAAGAGGCCCTTCCCCACATACGAAGGTTGACCAGAAGCATGGCCAAGCAGATGATAGTTCCAAATATTCCCTCTCTTCAAAAGGAACCCACGGATATTCTGAGTTCTCCGGAGAAAGGAAGTGGTTGTGGAGCTACAGTGAATGAAGCAGAAGGGTTGGTAATAGTATGTGAGACAGAAGGATTGGTAACAAATAATTTGAGGGGTTTGAGGAAAGAAAAAGAAGCCCAAGAAGAGATAACTAAGGAGCAAACCACATCTATTTCATACAAGTCTCTAAACAAACAAAGATTGATAGCAAAGGTTGAGAGGTTGAAGAAAGAAGTTGAGGAATACAAAGTATTGGACAGACATATCAAGGCAGAAAATGCACAATTGAAAGAACAGCATGCAGAGATCTCTGCCAAACTCAACAAGGTCTTGCGATTGATCCAGTACACTAGGGTAATTAAGAAGGAATTGAGAAGTGAGGTTTCTGGTTTCAACATCCTGCAACCTGAGAAATGACAGAGGAAGATCCAGTTTTTCAGAAAGTTTTTTGGGTAACAGTTTTTGATAACGTTGCATGAGGACATACAACACCTTCAGCATGGGGGAAATGTTGAGTCCCTATTTTGACATGTATAATACCCTATATTACCTTTTATCCAAGCCTTTTCCCTATGTTATAATCTTATATTTGACTATTTCCTCTCAAATGCATACCTAATAGCCTTGTTCATGTTCACAAGAGGTAATTGATGATTTGAAGCATGTTTGTTTAAGTTTCTTGAAATAATTCTATTAAAGTGTTTTATTTTGTATAGTCCTAATGGTTTGACTTATGAGTAGCCTATCCGGTACTTGCGCTATTCTAGTACTACCCGTCATCGTGCAATCCAGTACCAAATCCATTCTGGTACCTAAGGCAATTTTGATCCAGTACAATTTACTCTAAATCTATTTTGGTACCAAGTCATGCTCTATTCCGATACTATCTGCTCCGCGCCCATTCCAGTACTCAGATTTGCGGTTGTGTGTATTCCGGTACCAAAACCTCTGTTTCCATAATGCACTAGTTGGACCAGTATGATGGTGAAGATTTTGAGAATGCAGTTGAACAGAAGCTCCCAAATTAGTTTTCCATATTACAAGAGACTCCATCGCTCATGCACTTCGTGTCATGAGGATGGAGTCGATTCCTAGAAATTCGATGTAAATATCAATTGTAAAATCTCTCAAACTGTTTAATGCTTATCTATAGATATTGATAGTATCATCTCACCTTATATAAGGAATGTTATATAGGTGATAGCGTGTGTGGATAATAAGGAACCTAACGAAGTATGCTATCAGAACCAGATGATACATATCATTTTTATGCATGAAGTAAAGAACTGTTGATCCAATTTACCAGTTGAATTAATGCAAAAGATCTTTTATGTCAATTCCTGAATGTGAGTGAAAATCTTTAGTATGTCACTTTCTTAAGAGGTTCCTTGTTGGTTCGGCAAGGGCCCACCACCCCAACTAAGGTAAACCTCCCCATATAAGTTATGTGTGTTTGTGTGAATATTTTACAGCAGTGTGTGTGTGATTGATCTTTAATTTATTTTCAGAGTTCAGCATTGAGTTAATCGTTTTTGGATTGGTGTGAATAATCAAGTGCTAGATCGAATAGATATTTCATTCTCAAATGTTGGAGATGGACATTTAATTATTTGAAGTGTGGGACAGATATCTTGAGTTTATGATTGCAATAGATTTAGGACATCAAGGAACCATAAGACTTTATACCTCATCTTCATGCTCTGTAATGAAGTCTCTCAGTTATACTGAATATTCCTTGTATTGGTTTGTTTGAATTACATGAAGCTAGAGTTGATTTTGATTTCAAGAGTGATTGGAGTTGATTGTTATTTACTATTTTGATTGCTACAGGAGACAAGCTTCTTAAGTTCATCCCTTTAATTCATGATCTTGAAATGAACAGACGTGTTTCTCTAGGATAGAATCTCTTTGATTGGTTGTTTGTTTAATTTTCAATTTTAGTTTTCTCTTCTAAGTCCAATGGTGTTTGAAGCATTTAGAAATCTTCGAAACATAATCTTTTGTGTTATTAATTTTTCCTATACTCAACAGACTTAGGTAGGTTACCTGTTCTCGACACATATAGTGTAACAAATCTTTTGATTATGAATCCCAGATTGAAATTTAAATGAGTGTAAGATATATATTGAACATATTTATACACCAAGAGTCATCTATAGCACCTACTTGGACAAGGCGAACAAAACTAGATCCATTATGTGTGCTGAAATGACAGACAAGGAGGCCATGATGACAGTGACACTGAGTATTCCTACATAGCTTGTCCATAAACATGCAAAAAAGATCTTGATGGGTAATGGGATATCCATTACAAATTTTAATATATTGCCCAAAATAGTATATGACCGTGGTGATTGTGATCGGATTATTTTGCTCAACGAAACAAGTATTGTGGAAAAAAATCCCTTTGTTTGTTCAGAATATTGTTTCATCCCAGACGCGACTATCAACCAGCTTGCACAAAGTAGTGATATTTACCCAATCAGAACCATTGGCGCAGCTGTCACACTGGTGAGAAAACTTGGCTCACAACACATTCTCCATATAAAGGATGGAGAGTTGGACAACGACAAGGAAATGGTACCGCTTTCCATATCCTCCTTTTTCCTTTACTTTCGCATGTGCATGTATCTTGGGTAAGTTACATAAATATTGCATGGTTCCATGTTGCAACTGCAATTGTTTGATACCTATTCAAATTTGTTTTCGTCAATGGAGAAGAAATTGCATATAGGGAAGATTCCACTTATGCTATTAAAAAATATAACAAAGAAAAGGGATGTTAGAGAAAGGATATGTTGGACAACCCAGGAAACATTTGTAATAGAGTTGTGAGGGGATATAGTATAGGATCTGAAGAAACTACCTATCTCTACAACTATTGTGCGTATACATCCACAAAATCATCCTCACTTTGCTTATACAAATAACCTTCACCAAATTTATGCGGCCTGTTTTATTTTATTTTGTTTTTTTTAAGGAGGTGGGGGTGTAGTTGTGTATTATATTGTTCAATGTATTAATTCCTATGCTCAGGTTCCCAGGTTGAAGGTGTTTTAGTTGCATCGAATGCATACTCGACTCCCTTTGAACCTATATGTGTGAAATGTAACTCTCCTTCTTCTGCCTCCGCTTTTATAAGTGATGATACGATTGATTGTCTACGATGCGGTGAAAATGTCCATATATATATAGACATTTCCTCAATGCTTCCATTGTACGGTTAGGCAACCTTTGTTACAAAATGTGCTTCCTAAGTTGGCAGAATTGTCATATGAAACATATCTACAGAAAAAGGCAAGCAGTGTCTACATGTTGCGCGATTTTCGGATACACATCAAATTTACCTTAAATGAGGACAATGCAATTTTGCATATCGGCTAAATAAGGCAAAAAAAAATCAAACTTTGGCGGGAAACGAAAATACCTCATGTGTCTCTGTAATATTTATTCACCATCCATATCAATGTTCATCGGACTCGACTACTTGGGATTGCATGTGCATAAGATTGTTCAGTCCAAAAATGGGAAGCATGGAAAAAAAAACCATGTATCCCATGGCCCCGGTTATTTTCTACTGGGTACATATACCAAATGTAAGAGAAAATGAATGCCACGACGCCTTTTCTTTGTATATCAAATTGTTTGATGCAAAGGTCGATGTTCCCTACTCTATGGAACCTTGTGGGAACTTGCTTGTGGCATGTTTGGAGTTTAATTGGTTCTTGGTTGTATGCTTCATCTATCAATTTGTATATCGCGGGACTCCCAGTGTTGTTTGGAGGACACAGAAAAATATAATTGCATTTTTTTAGCTAGCTCGCCTGCAAATCCACCTAATAATTTATATGGCGTTGTGACGCAAATTTAGTATGTGGCTTGTTTTAGCATTTTTCCTTGATCGATGAACTTGGTAAAATTAATCTCCTGGAATAATTTGAAATCAATGAATGTATACTGTGCAAAGTCCAATTGTGCTATCATATCAACAAGAGGCCCTTAAAATTCAAATTGGTCGTTGTTATGCTTGCGATGATAGAATTTTAAAAAAACTTTGTTTTTTTTCCTTCATTTCTTTTAAAATACATGACCCCAGTTATTTTCTACTGGGTACATATACCATATGTAAGAGAAAACAAATGCCACGATGTATTTTCTTTGTATATCAAATTCTTTGATGCAAAGGTCGATGTATCCTGTTCTATGGAACCTTGTGGGAACTTTCTTGTGGCCTGTTTGGAGTTTAATTGGTTCTTGGTTGTATGCTTCATCTGTCAATTTGTATATCGCGGGACTCCCAGTGTTGTTTGGAGGACACGAAACAATAGAATTTCAATTTTTTAGCCAGCTAGCCTACAAATCCACCCAATAATTTCTATGGCGATGTGACGCAAATGTAGTATGTGGCTTGTTTTAGAATTTTTCCTTGATCGATGAACTTGGTAAAATTAATCTCCTGGAATAATTTGAAATCAACGAATGTATACTGTGCGAAGTACAATTGTGCTATCATATACACAAGAGGCCCTTAAAATTCAAATTGGTTGTTGTTATGCTTGCGGTGATAGAATTTTAAAAAAACATTATTTTTTTTTCTTCATTTCTTTTTAAATAAGCAATTTAACATCCTTTGATAATTTTATGTAATTAAATTGTACAATATCAATATTTGATATTAATACTATTGTATTTGAAAATAATGTTTTTAGATAATGTTAGATAGGATGACCATCTGTAAACAATCTCAATCTTGAGCCCGCCAGTCCTGGAATCCGTATGTCAATTAGTATGTCACGGAACTCCGAGTGTTGTTTGGAGGACACAGGACAATAGAAGTGCAACATTGATCAAGACAGCCCAAAATTCCACCTATCAATTTGTATATCGCGGAACTCTGGGTGCTATTTCTAGGACACAGAACAATAGAGGTTGAATTTTGAGCCCGCTAGCTCGAGAACCCACAATCCAAAAAGTGACTAAGTATGGAATGAAGGATTTGTACATGCTCTATAAAATCTCATGTCCATACTTTATAAAAGTACATATTTGGTATGTATTGCTTGTTTCTTGAAAAATTTCTAGGTGTGGAAGTTGACGGATGCACGTGTTCATATTTCCACTTACTTTTATATCACCAGCCCGACCAACCGCTTCGCCGTTTCAAATTGTACAAAACTTTTTTGTCTAATTAAATTGTACAATATCAATATTTAATATTAATAATTTAGTATTGAAAATAATGTTTTTAGATAATGTTATATAGTTGATAGGAATTACCATCCGTAAACAATGGAAATCTTGAGCCCGCCAGCCCTGGAGTTTGTCTATCAATTTGTATATCAAAGAGCTCCGAGTGTTGTTTGGAGGACATGGAACAATAGAAGTGCAATGTTGAGCCAGCCAGCCCACAGGTCCGCTTGTCAATTTGTATATCGCAGAATTTTGGGTGCTATTTGTAGGGCACGAAACAATAACGACCCAATTTTGAGCCCACCAACCCAACAACCCATGATTCAAAAAGTGACTAGGTATGGAATGCGGGATCCGTACATGCTCTACTAAATCTCATGTCCATACTTTATAGTACATATTTAGTATGTATTACTCATTTTTCAGAAAATTCCTTGGTACGGAAATTGGCGGATTCACGTCTTCAAATTTCACTTACTTTAATATCACCACCCCGACCAACCGCTTCCCCGTTTCATATTGTACAACCTTTTTGGCTCGCATTTTTTCTGAATAGGCGAGTTACCAGATCGGCAGGTTCAATATTGATAATTTATGTAATTAAATTGTGCAATATCAATATTTAATATTTAATAATTAGTATTTGAAAATCATGTTTTTTTATAATGTTAGATAATTGATAGGGATGCCCATCTATAAACAATGGCAATCTTGAGCCCACCAGTCTTGGAGTCTGTCTGTCAATTTGTCTATCGCGGAAGTCTGATTGTTGATTGGAGGACACAGAATAATAGAAGTTCAATGTTGACCCAGACAACCTGCAAGTTCGCTTGTCAATTTGTTTATCGCGGTACTCTGGGTGTTGTTTGTAGCACACGGAACAATAAAGGCCCAATTTTTATCCTACCAACCCAAGAACCCGCGATCCAAAAAATGGCTAAGTATGGAATGATGGATCCGTACATGCTCTATAAAATCTCATGTCCATCGTTTATTAAAGTACATATTTAGTATGTATTGCTCGTTTCCTCCAAGTGTTGTTTGGAAGACATAGAACAATAGAACTGCAATGTTGAGCCAAGCAGTCTGCAAGTTCGCCTGTCAATTTGTATATCATGGAACTTTGGGTGCTATTTGTAGGATACAGAGCAGTAGAGGCCCAATTTTGAGCCCGCCAGACTGAGAACCCGTGATCCAAAAAGTGGCCAAGTATGGAGTGCAGGATACGTACATGCTCTATAAAAATCTCATGTCCATACTTTATAAGAGTACATACTTAGTATCTATTACTCATTTTTCGAAAAATTTCTAGGTGCAGAAGTTGGCGGATTCACGTGTTCATATTTCACTTACTTTTATATCACCGGCCCAATCGACCGCTTCCCCATTTCATATTGTAATAAACGAATATAAACTGGCTCAAGTCCAATTGTGCTATCACATGAACACGAGGCCCTTAAAATTCAAATAGCCCACAAGCCCGCTTGTCAATTTGTATATCGTGGAACTCATGGTGCTATTTGTAGGGCATGGAACAATAGAACCCCAATTTTGATCTCGCTATCCCGAGAACCCGTGATCCAAAAAGTGGCTACATATGGAATGAGGGATCCATACATGCTCTATAAAATCTCATGCCCATACTTTATAAAAGTACATATTTAGTATGTATTACTGGTTTCTTGGGAAAATTTCTAGGTGCGGAACTTGACGGACACACATGTTTATATTTCCATCCACTTTTATATCACCAGCTCGACCAACCTCTTCCCCTTTTCATATTATACAAAAATTTTGGAACGCAAGTTTCTGAATAGGCGGATTTTTCTTTTAAATAAGATATATATTATCCTTTAATAAATTTATGTAATTAAATTGTAGAATATCAATATTTAATATTAATACTTTAGTATTGAAAATAATGTTTTTAGGTAGTGTTAGATTGTTGATAGGGATCACCATCCGTAAAAAATCGCAATCTTGAGCCCGCCAGCCCTAGATTCCATTTGTCAATTTGTATATGGCGTCAGTCCGAGCGGTGTTTGAAGGACATAGAAAAATAGAAATGCAATGTTGAGCAAGACAACGCGCAAGTCCGCATGTCAATTTGTATATCGTGGAACTCTTGGGTGCTATTTGTAGGACACAAACCAATAAAGGCCCAATTTTGAGCCTGCCAGCCCGAGAACCCACGATCCAAAAAGTGGCTAAGTATGGAATGCGGGATCAGTACATGCTCTATAAAATCTCATGTTCGTACTTTCTAAAAATACATATTATGTATTACTCATTTTTTTCGGAAAATTTCTTGGTGTGGAAGTTGGCGGATTGACATCTTCAGATTTCACTTACTTTTATATCACCATCCTGACCAACCACTTCCCCGTTTCATATTTTACAAACCTTTTTGTCTAATTAAATTGTACAATTTCAATATTTAATATTAATAATTTAGTATTGAAAATAATGTTTTTAGATAATGTTGTTAGGGATTACCATCCATAAACAATCACAATATTGAGGCCGCTAGCCCTGGAGTCTGTCTATCAATTTGTATGTTGCAAAACTCCGAGTGTTGTTTGTATGACACAAAACAAAAGGAATGCAATGTTGACCCGACTAGCCCGCAGGTCCGCTTGTCAATTTGTATATCGTGGAATTTTGGGTGCTATTTGTAGGCCACAAAACAATAGAGGCCCACTTTTGAGCCCACCAGCCCGACAACCCGCGATCCAAAAAGTGGCTAAGTATGGAATGTGGGATCCGTACATGCTCTATATAATCTCATGTTCATACTTTATAGTACATATTTAGTGTGTATTACTCATTTTTCAGAAAATTTCTAGGTGCGGAAGTTGGAGGATTCACGTCTTCAGATTTCACTTACTTTTATATCACCAACCCGATCGACGGCTTCCCTATTTCATATTGTACAAATTTTTTGGCTTGCAGTTTTTCAAATAGGCGAGTTACCCAATAGGCGGGTTCAATATTGTGTTTCCATTGTTCCGCCGCCAGCAAACAACACCCTGACTTCCGCGACCCACAAATTAGCAAACAAATTGAAATAAAAGAATATATACTATGCAAAGTCTAATGGAATGATCATATGAACGAGAGGACATTAAAATTCATATTCATCATTTTTATACTTGCGGTGAAGCTAACAGTACAGAAACTTTACTTAAACATCCAAAAAATAATTGTCTTGTAACTTTTTGATGCTTCTCTTATACAAATAGATCTTGGAAACTATAAACATCGCTCGCTATACCTATTCCTTGATTGAAGAACCTGTTAACATGTTTAATTCACTCCATAGTTAATGTTAAGACCAATTCTCGCTTCCGAAAATTGCCATCTGCTTTCTCTTTTGTCTCTGCTTTCCCTTTCTTTACTTACTCATTTTTCGAAAAATGTTTGGGTGCGGGGTTTTCTGCCCTGGGTATATCTTCTGCCCTTTTTTTTTGTAACCTGCCTGAGTATGCTCCATACTTGGGCATTTCTTGGAATCTGTTTCACGATTGGCGGGTGCACGAAATGTACAATGCTTCATGGCAATTCACCATCACCGCTACCTTTGTACTTGTTTCCAGATATGCAATAATTAAGCTTTAATGCAAGTAGTTCATCGTCCAAGAACCGTTAAGATTGTCATTAATGTCCGGAAGGTTGGAGAAGATTTTTCATTACTATGAATTAAACCAATATTTGTGGAGAAGTCGGTTATCCTTTCCAAGTATTCATTTCAAGCATGATGCAATCTGTTTTTGTGCGTCATCGGGTTGGCGCCTTTAAGAAATCTCTAATTCTTCATCTCTCTTCGCCATCACCATGACCTTGGCACTTTTTTCTAAATATGCAATTAGTGAGATTTAATGGTAACAACTCATTCTGCATGAACCCTGGAGATTTTCATTGATCATAGAAACACTCGAGGAGATACCATAATTTGCGAAGGCTTATATTATCCCTCCCCAATTTTCATTTCAAACATTGTCTAGAGAAAACGAAAATTCTCGTTAACTTGTGGCAGCAGTTCTATCTATATACAATAAACACATTCGGCCATAATGACCAGAGGTTCCACTATTCCAGGGCATATTATTACTACTCATCTCCCTCCGCCCAAGAGAAAAAAAGGAGATGGTCCCTTGGTACACCGAGAGATATATTTCAATCCAAATAATTCCAAGGCAACCCTGCCTGGTCTGCTAACCTGCCGAGTTGCATTGATGGCTAGCGTAGAGGTTGATGTCATGGAGTCTGAGCCGGAAGAAGATGATCTAATGGGTGATGATACAGGAATGGATGATGGCAATGCAGAGATTGATCCCACTCCTGTGCCCAAATTGAAATCAACCATAACGAGTGGAACTTCCCGTCTCAGTGATGGCGGTCCTGACAACACCAAAAGGAGTTTCAGAAAAGAAACTGACATTGAACGCAATAGCTTCTTTGCAAATCGAAAGTAGGAATTCCAAAGGTCCAAATTAGTCCATTCTGGGCAAAAGAGTTTCACTGTAAAGAAATGATATGTTGATGTTCCCAAATATATATTTCAAGCCAAAAAATTATTTAGTTGCGGGATATACAATTAACATCTTCAGGAATCAGGTCCAGAACTCTCACTGCTACAAGGCATATTTCTACTAGTCATCTCCTTCCACCCAAAATGGACTAATTTGGGCCTCTGAAATTGCATGTGCAACTTGTGTCCCTGAAGTTTTTTCGACTGTGCAGACGTGGTTTCTAGTTGTGTCCTAACTTTCAGTTAAGGTCTATTCCATTTTCCCTGCAATGTTTTTCATCTTCTTTGTCACGGGAAGCTTCTGAAAACTATCAATTTCACCACAAGATGATTCATCGACGAGAAAGTTGCAAGGATCCTGCATACTACGGATCCCATGCCTATGTTTGTGGAAGATACGTTCAATGTTTTGGCCCGAAGAACTAGGTCCAATTTCTAGGGATAGATGTACAATACTCGGTGTTTTTTTTTTTAAATGCATTTGCTATTAAAAAAAATTGCCTTGGAGTCTTCGTTGTTGCGCCTTTTCTGGATTTAACGCCCGTTCTCATTGGCATGGTTCGGTGGTCTTGTATTTCTTCAATATTGTGTTTACTTAGGTTATTTTTTCTAAGATGGAACATGTAACAATTATATGAAAATGTATTGTGTCAATCCACCAGGCTTTTATGCAAACAAAAAAATGGACTACACAGTTTCAAACCAACGTTCAATTCTATTCATAATGCAGATACAAGATAGAAATACCAATGTAATCGTCATTCTTGTTTCCATACATACAGTTATTATTTTTTAATGATAACAACCCATTATGCAACAAGTTTAATACTTAAGTTAATATGTTACATTCATGGAAGAATGTATCAAAAACACACTTACACCCACACGCTCCAATAAAATCTAATCTTTAACAAAGCATTTGTTGTCAATTAGTAGAAAATGAAATTTAATACTTAAGTTAATGTGTTACAGTCATGGAAGAATGTATCAAGAACATACTTACATGCACAAGTTGCAATAAAATCTAATATTCAACAAAGCATTTGCTGACAATTAGTAGAAAATGATGGTTTTGCAACAATGGGGCTTCTCTGAAACCAATTTGCGCTTACGAAAACTACCCTTTGCCTTTCTATTTTCCCACTCCTTTATCCCCTGTAGTTTCTCCTCCTGATTACTTAATCATTTATTTTTTCTGAAAATGCCTTGTTGGGTGGCTTGGCAGATTCACGCGTTTCCGTCGAACGCTTCCCCTTTCTCTAAATTAGCCCTCTATTGTTATATGTCCTACAAGTAGCACCCAAATTTCCGTGATATACAAATTGACAGGCGGACTTACGCGTTGGCTGGATCAACATTGCACTTCTATCTTTCTGTGACCTCCAAACAACATTTGGAGCTCTGCGATATACAAATTGACACACAGGCTCTAGGGTTGGTGGGCTCAATATTTCCATTGTTTATGGATGGAAAAGTGCTAAAATGAGCCATACCACATTTGCGTCATAGAAGCTATATTAAAGGGAAAAGTATTTCCTCTGTAGTTTTGTGTCCTACAAACAACACTCAGAGTTCCACACTATACAAATTGACAGTTGAATTTGAGAGATGGATGGCTAAAAAAATGACTTGGAGTTCCGTTATATACAAATTGACAGACGAAGCATACAACCAAGAACCAAGTAAACTCGTGGATCATATTCCTAGTCGTTGTTTTTTGTTCCCTCCACCTTCACACTTCTTTCCAAGTATATATCTTTGCAGCAAAATGAGATATCTATTACAGATGTGAATATATTGGCCCTTCTTTTATGTCTTCTATGCTTAGCCAAATATTCGTTTCTCTTTTCCCTGAACTTTATCTTTCTTGTCACTTATTCATTTTTTTGAAAATGTCTGGTTGCACCCGTGGGAGGACTTGCGGGTCCTCACGTCTTCTGTGGAACTATTGTCTCCCCATTTTGAACTTTGTCTATCCGCTTTCCATACTTCGCCATCTCTTTGAATTTATTTCACGAAACGTCGTTTTGGCCGATTCAAGAAATATTCAGTTATTGATCGTTATTTCCTGTGCCCGCTCCCTTTTGCAATTAGCAATTAGCAATTATATATAAGATCTTATTTCTAGGCATGAAATTAGCAAGCGTTAATTTCAAACATCATGGAATTTCATTTGCACGTCGTCGGGTTGGTTCGTTCATGAAAATTTCAATCCTCGCTTCCGAGAATGAGTATGTCGGATCGTTTCCCTATTCCATACTTATCCACTTTCCCAGAATTCCACAAATATACAAACCGGTCACTGAACTGCCCCATCATGCTCTCTTCCGTTTTACACGTTTTGCAGTCAAAAATTCTGATACATAAAATTTGACTGTGGAACACTCGCCTCTCCTAAGTATCCCTGTAACCCTTTTTTTAATCTTGTCCGACTACTTTTCATACCTTGCCATTCTTTCCTTGCTCTTCGTCGTGTATGTGACCTTCTCACTTGTCTAT
>ML838332.1:15808-44486 GCA_009831015.1 Picea engelmannii | reverse complement strand
TTCTCAATGTGCTCGGTAACTAAACCCTTTTGCTTGAGATTTATCAATTGGCTAAAGAAGGTATTGCTCCTCGTATCCTCATAGTGTGCTATCATTTCTTCCGTGAAAATTGTCCAAGTGACGAGTGATTTGCGAGAACAAAGTGTTGTGCCTTTTTCGTCACCTTAGTGAGCAAAATAGAGGTGCTTGCAAGCTCAGTTGGGTTTGCTGAGCAGGACAGCTGCAAGGAAAAGGGTTAGAAAAATAAATATAAAACAACAACTAAGAATTAAACTAATAAATAAAACAACAACTAAATTTATAAACATAGGGATATAAGGACAAAAGAAACAATGAGACCCATGTCACCAATGATAAGGATGATATTAGTGAGAGAAAACATCGAGAAGCAAAGGGACTATGAGTCCCTTCTTCCTCCAAGGGAGGGCTCTTGGACCCCCACAAGTAAGCTCTTCTTACAACTTTGAAAAAGGAAATGAAAATGGTGAAAGAATTCTTTGCTAATCCACTCAAGGGGTGAGATGGATTGCCCAAAGCAATGATGCAAGTATACTCTTGGCAAGGATAGAAGAGTCCTCAAGAGAATAATGRCAGCATAACTTTGCTATGAAATTCCTTGAAAAATGAAGTGTATCCATGGCCTTTTTATAGCATTCCTTTGAGCTATTGTTCAACTAGTTTGTAGTGTGTAAAGAGGCTAATTAGGGCATTTCTAGGTCTTTGACCAGCCATCCAGTCGAATCCAATCCAGATTTGAGTGTCAAATCAGCTTGGAAGATGAACCAGAAGTGGGTGGGAGGCCGACCACTATCATAAATGCATTGTTTCTCAAGTGTGCATCTTTTTGCGACAACAGTCGCGCATGTGCACGAATCTTGTGTTTCTGTTTCGCGCATGTGCGTGTGCGCCCAGTGTCTTCATAGCGCCCTTCAATTTTTCACTATTTTGTATAGTTTTTGACCCTTTATGAATGCTTTTGTGTTAATTCAGGTCCATCGATGACTTCATAACTATTTGACGATGTTGAATTCTTGTAACCATTTGCGAATGAAATTTCAATGATAACAGATGCCCCCTGATGGATGAGGTTAGGATCATATGTATAGCCGAAATCCATCAATGTTTCTTCTACTGAGAGTGTTTTTGTAAGAGAGAGAAATAGTGGGATCGTCCAGAGTGATCCGTTGGAGGGAAAAAGGAACCGGTAGAACCCAACCTTCCATGAGGTGTGTAAAAAATAAACTGTGTACAAACGAGATGGGCATGCCCCATGCTCGTGTCATGTAACTAAAAAAGAGGAATGAAGTGTTGGTGTAGAGTACTACAATGCCCTCCAGGGAAGTCGTGATAAAGGCAGAAGACAATTATGTGGATGAACTTACTTTGAATAGTAGGCAATGACAATTGTAAGAAGTATCATGGATTCTGTGGGCATTGATAGCCTAGCCAAGTTCAGAGGTCTTCGGAAAGTAAAAGAACTGACTGCAATAGTCACAAAGTAAGACCCACCGTAACATGAGAAAGTGTTGACGTCGAATGTTATGGGGGTCAACGACAGCAGGGAGCAATTTTGGTTCTCCCTGTGCTGTCCGAGATCTCTCATTGGATGGGTAATGAGAATCAAGATATTGTCTCCCTTCTGGAAAACTGTGTTGATGTCGACAAAAAGGGGGACGCGACTCCCAGAAGAAAATGGCTTCGTGAAATCTACTAGGTGAGGTTAGGAAGTGGAGGAGGTACATGGATGAAGTTAATATGTAGGAAGACTCAAGACTGCCCTTGGTTGGAGTATATGTGAGATAAAAGTGGCCGCAACCATTCAATGAGGTCAAGTGTCAGGGGGACAGCAAGACAGGGGATAAGTTGTGCCAGAGTTGGGACAAAGTGAATAAACTCAGAGGGAAGAGATAAGTGGCCTGTAGGGTACTCTGAAGATATGGACAATGTCATCAAGAGTAAATGATAAGTAGTGCCCCAACCAAGGGTGACATGGGTTGTGTTTTTCCAAAAAAGGGAAGAAGGTCGCCAAAGGTGATGATGAAAAGGTGATGTAACTGCTGGAAACAAAGGCGTTTGTACAATAAATAAATAATAATTTGGGATAAGTGTACAAATATAGAAATGGGTGCCCTAATGTGAGATGGTTGGCCCGGGTAAGGTACAATTTGCTCAGAGAACTGGTGGAGGGTGGGGGCCCCATGGGTGGGTTTCTATATGAGGTAGGTGAAATGAATGGAAATTTGGAGATGGGCAAACTGATTGTGGATGAAATGGAGGGTTCATGATACTGCGAAAGTGCAGTCCAACAATAGAACCATGAAGAGATAATCTGGGAGTCCTTTGGGAAAGCTAGAAAAATGAGGAGAAGCAGTATGTCGCTGATTCACGATATGATGTAAGACTATCAGGACTCCCATCCCTAAAGGTTTTTGAAAAACAACATGAGTGTCAAAATCACAAAAGGGTGCTATGAATGGGACAACTCATGTGGGTAAGAGTGCTACCGGGTGACAGTACCGAAGATGAAAATTGAGGTGTTGGTACTGTAGAGCCGGAAATGGGGATCCTAGAGGCAAATGTCAGAGGGTGTGACTGGAAATGTAAGCGAGATTCAGAGGGAATGACTACATGCCAGTACTGAGTATATACCTTAAGGCGTTGTGTTGATGTATGATGACCAAGTACCTGCACACATGAAAACCAAATACCCGACATGAACAATATTTGAAGAGAATCGAATATATGAGCATGTATTTGATGATTTTGAATATGCGCATGCGTACCTAGTTAGGGTATGAAAAATGGTGTCCCAAGGGCTCAGGATGAAAAGAGGCCCAGGGACTATCGTGATGTAGATGATGGGATGATGATCCCATGGCTGAAGACGGATTGAGAAATGAACACCTGGAGCTCCCGAAATGGTGAGTGGAAGTTTGGCAAAAAGGCTTATATATAGCTGTAGGGCCCACATTGACACCTCATTTGTACTTGCTGCTATAGTGACTGGATGAGAAGTATTCAAAGGAGATTTTGGAGATTTTGGGAGGACAAGGCATCTGATAGAGGACCAGCAAGCTTCAGGTTAGTGGTTTGATCATCCTCCATAGAATTAGGGTTTCATTTTTTGGGTAGGGGCTGTATAGAGGGTCGTACAGAGGGTTTGATGAGTGTGGGCCCCCATGTGCACGGGCGATCCGAAAGTAGGCGCGCACATGTGTGTGCTTTCCCACTGGATAGGTGCGCATGGGGGCACTGGTAAGGGCGTAAAGGGCACGCACTATGTGCGTGCCTGTAAGTTGAGCAGGTGCGCACACATGCACTCCTGTAGGATGGACAGGCGCGTCTGAGTGCGGGCCTGTGTAATGAATAGGCGTGCATACATGCACGCATGTGGAGTGAACATGTGTGCACTTGTGCACGCCTGTGGGTTTAAACAGCTGCACCTTGGAGGCAAGGTTGACAGGTGTAAACTTATCTTTTTAATGTTGTTTATGGTCCATTTGGATGACTTAGGACTATTGTATGTGGTTGTAGGTGAGCATTGTGCATGATGCCAGTTGGTTGGCGAGAGCAAGATTGGTCCCAGCTGTGAGACGCCATGGCTATTGAGGAGCTAGGTGTACATGTGACTTTGGCAGCCTATGGGATGTTGAAGTTCTTTGAGTGCCCGTTGATACGAGAGCAGGAGTATCTCCTGCAGTTTCTTATCCGGATGTGGAGTCTGGACCTGCATTGCTTCATAGTGCGGGGAGAGCAGATTGCCTTCACTGTGGTGGAGGATGTGTACTTTTTGAATGGGCTCCCATTTCAGGGAACGCCCCTACCGATGGAGCCGGTGTTACTGAGGGATGTGTCGTTAGTGACAGTTGGCAAGAGATACTGTTCGAGGTCAAACTTTATGTCTGACACTGTCGTGAGCATTGGGGCAATGGATGCCCTAACACATCACTGCATAGCAGTGATGATTGTGAGAGTTTATGGGTCTCTGGCGATGCAACGGATCAGTGGTGGCCAACTGATTGTGATGGAGAGAGTGTTGGTCGGTGAGCACTTCACCTAGGGGCTTACGTTGCATGTCAGGATGGTAGGGCAGCTAGACCACTGTCGGTCCACGGATACTGGAGAGTTTGCCTTCGGGTCTATCCTGGTGGCTTGATTTTTGGAGAGGGTTCCTATGTTGTGCCCAAGGATTTTATTGGGTGCCACTGGGGAATGAGAGCTATGACTAAAGTGATGGTCGACTGTTTTTCTTCGCCATGGTGGTGGCAAGGGCGGCCACTTATTTACTGCTGACGCGGTGCAGGTGTGGCGACAGATGCCACAGGTGATATTGCAGTACCCCTATGTTGGGGTTGACTTCCGAGAGGATCCAGATATGGTGTTACCTCCAGGGGAGGTTTTTGACCGTCGAGGTATGTTGATGATTTTGATATGTATGTTTTTGTGAGATAGCATGATATCGATGTTTGATATAGATACTGATACTATTTTTTGTTTGTTTGTATGTGTAGATGTGGCACCTCGCAAGCGCGAGGTGGAGTTGCAGAGAGTGTTGGCTCGTCAGGAGCCAGAGATACCACCACGGGGAGGGTCGCAGGTTGGAGAGATACGTCGGCGTGAGGATGTCGCGGGGAGGCCTGTTGATCCGGAGAGAGCAGTGAGGAGACATCGGTTTGATGACCCTGGTGTTGGGCCAGCACATGCCCCTCCGACATATGCTGCAGTAGATTTTGAGGACATGCACCTTTTGGAGGCGGTGCTACAGGGCGTGCCTAAGGGCATGTGGTCTCGCATCTAGGATGAGGGCATCCTGGAGCAGTGTGTGAGGATTCCGCCACCATGGTGGTTCGTGGTACGACGGGCAGTAGTAGTTGGTGCTGCAATGACCGGACAACTACCTCTGGGGCAGGAGGGACCAATAGGGGGTGGGAAACCACCGCCTAAGGGAGGGGCAGGCGGTGGTGCTCTAGAGGCACCTTGAGTGGTGCTCTATGTATTGATGTATTTTTGTATATAGGCTGGTGAGCCTATTTTGTACCGAGGTGCTTCACTGGCCTGCAAATACTTGTATTTTTGTATGTAAACATTTGGATGGCACTGTAGACCATTCGATATACACATGAGTATACATTTTGAGATCTATGTGGTGTTTACATGTGTTTTGTTAATGTATTGATGATGTCTAATCTATATATGCTATGACAGGTTGTTGATATGTTTATGTATGTGTAGAGGTAGCTTGATGTGATATATGCCAGTCTAACACAATATTAGCTAGGTTATCTGTAATTTGATTCAATTGTCTTGGAATATGTGTAAATGTAATGGAATCAAAATGTCGAGATAAAATTCTAACCTGCAGGTATTTGCGAAAGAGGCAAGGATCGTGTACATGGTACACATTGTTGAGCTGGAGAACGACTAGTTGAGAGTCGAGGAAGACGCTAAGGTGACGAATACGATGATGTTGGGCATCGGCCAGGAGGCCAATGACGACAGTGTATTCGGCTTGGTTGTTGGTTGTTGAACCCAAACATATGCTGCTCGAATGGAGCATTTCATGTGAGGGGGTGTAGAGAGCCCAAGTGGCCAAAGCAAGATTTTGTGTCCAATGGCTAGCGCCATTGGCGTAACTGATGTGGTAGGCTGGTGGAGGAAGCATCTGTCAATAGCACAAATGATAGTTTAGACGTGATGGGTGAAGAAAGATCAAAAACACTATAAAAGAAATAACCTAAAGTAGAATGACTATGTTTAAGCATAAAATTTCCTTAAGTATAACCCGTTGACGGGTTCTTTGAGGGAGAGGCCTTCGAGCGAGGCCAGAATGTATGCGACTTTGGTGAGGCAATGTTGGATAATGTATGGGCCATGCCATAGTGACTCAAATTTTCCATGGCCAAAGGTATCATGAGCGATATCGTAAGCAAGGACGAGGTCGCCTTCGCAAAATGAGCGAAGGTTGACATGCCGATCAAAGGTAGCCTTTGATCATTTTTTAGTTGCCTCATTGTTCTATAGTGAAGATCGATGATCTTCGTCCAGAGACTCTAAGTTTAGCAAACGCTGCTCCATTGGAGAAGTGTCGGGTAATAGCTCAATTGCTATGCGTAAGGTGGGAATTTCGCACTCGATGGGAAGAATGGCCTCAACCCCATGGACTAGATGAAATGGTGTGAAACCAGTAGCTATTTTCACAGCCGTACGGTAAGCCCATAGAATGGAAAATAACATATGATGCCAATTGGTCTTATGTTTATTAACTGTGCGCTGTAACATGGTCTTGAGGACCTTGTTAACTGCTTTAACCTGTCCATTAGACTGAGGGTAATATGGTTAGGCAAACTCATGGGAGAATCCTAAACGAGAGGAGAGTTCGACGAAAATCTCATTCTCGAAGTGTTTCCCATGATTTGAAACAAGTTGGAGTGGTACTCTAAAGCAAGATATGACGTGGTTAAAGAAAAAACGCATTGCAGTGTCAGCGGTGTTGTTGAAGGTGGGCATAGCTTCTACCCATTTGGTGAAGTAATTGACTGTGACAACAATGTATTTGTGACCATTGCTGGAGGGGGGGATTACAGGTCATGAAGTCGATGCCCCATTTGCAAAAAAGGCTGGAAGTGATGATTGGATGAAGAAGAGCAGGTGGTGCTCGGATATGTTGGTGTAAAGCTGACACTGCTCACATCATTTCACGGCATGAATGCAATCGTGAAACAAGGTAGGCCAAAAGTAACCTACTCAGATAATCTTCTGAGCAGTGGATATTCCCGAAAGATGGCCCCCACATGCGCCGCTGTGGCAGTCGTTCAAGACTCTATCAGCTTCATCGATGGTCAGGCATCGATGAAGAATGGTGTCGACCCCTCGCCAGTATAAGATGTCTCCGATGAGGAGGTAGCGGGGGTCCTGGTGGCAAATACGACGACAATCATCTCGTGAAAGGTGGTTACCGAATTTTTGAGTTTGGAGGTAAACAAGGAGGTCGTCGTACCAAGGATCATCCGAAGTGATGTAAAAGAGGTGTTCATTGGGAAAGTCGGTATTGACGGGGGTACTAGTTGTGTCAGAGGGGAGGGTCATTACAAGTTCAGCGAGAATGAGGGCTTTCTTGCTCTTGGATGTTGAAAATTCAAGATCGTACTCCTAAAGGATAACGATCCATCGAGAAAATTTGTCATTAATTTGCCGATGAATGAGCAAGTATTGCATCGGGTTAGAATCTGCTAAAGCCTTAGTTGTGCGAAGCAGAATGTAGTGATGCAGTTTCTGGACTACGAGGATGACTGTAGGAGCTAGTTTCTCTTCATGTTTATACTTCAAGGGTGACCCTGAGAGGTTTTTACTAACGTAATAAATGACATTCTCACGGTTGTCATCACCTAGCTGAACGAGAACTCCTGCTAATGAAATAGTTGATGCTGATACGTAGAGGATATAGTCACGATTATAGTCAGGTGCACTAATTAAAGGGGCGTTGGAGAGTGCCATTTTAAGATCATCAAATGACTGTTGGGCATGTTCATCCCAGTTAAATGGGATGTCGTTATGTAGTAAGTGAAGGAAACCATGGGCGTGAATGGCGTGGTCAGGGACAAATCACCGTAGAAAGTTAGCCTTGCCTTGTAGGCTCTGAAGTTGACGTAAATTCCGAGGAGGTGGAATTTCGGTGATAGCTTGGACTTTGAGGGGGTCCATGGTAATACCTCTTTGGGAAACGATGAAGCCAAGGAGTCACCCTGCAGTGACATAGAAAACACACTTGAGCGGATTCAAGCGGATGTTTTACTGACGACACTATTGGAAGATGATTCGCAAATCATCAAGATGTTGGGTGCATTTCTTGGATTGAGCTATGAGATCATCCAAGTATGCGAGGATGATATGAGCCAGATCGTGAAAAATGTATGTCATAGCCCATTGGAAAGTTGTGCCAGCATTCTTTAAGCCAAAAGGCATGACACAATATGTAAAAGTACCCCAAGGGGTAGTGAATGCAGGTTTTTACTGATCGGCTTGGTGAATTTGAATTTGATTATAACCAGAGAAACCATCCATGAAGGATAGAGGCTCATGGCCTGCGCAATCGTTGATAATTTGATCGATGAAAGGCGTTGGAAAGTTGTCTTTGGGACATGCGTGATTGAGATCATGAAAGTCCATGTAGATGCAGATAGTGCCCTGTTTTTTGTTAACGGGTACAGAGTTGGAAACCCATGATGTATAGGTGATGGGGTAGATGAAGCCAACAATGTGTAATTTGTCAATTTTGGCTTTGATGGTCGTTGCTTTGGATGGGTGTAGCAGTCGTTGTTTTTGACGGATTGGTGTAATGTCAGGCCAGGTGTCGATGAGATGTTCGACGATAGAGGGATCGAGGCTAGGCATTTCCATGTATGACCAGGAACAAATATCCTGATATTCCTAGAAGAGGGCTTTATAGAAAATGATTTCTTGAGGAGTGCAAGCAGCTCCAATGGTGATTTCCTCGATGACACCATTTTTTATGGAAATGTCAATTTTAATGGTTGGGAAAATGTTGGCCATGTTTCCTTCTTCAAAAGAATCAGGGGCAGGAATGGGGTTCTTTAACCAGTCGATAGGCCTTGATGGGATAAAATACTTGGTTTCGACCGCGTAGATGGGGTGTTGGTTAGGAGGCGTGGAGGCTTCCTGTGGAAATAAGAGTGTGTGGTGGTGTAGCGCATCCCATGGGTAGTCAGGGTTGTTTAACTCTTCAAGTATTTCCTCGTCACAATGGAAGTGACGAGAATACAAGGGGTCATGAAGAGTGATATCGGTGACTGTTGTCATGTGGCTGCCCCCTGGTGATGAAGAAGCAGGGGGAAAAACGCAAGGAGATGGTGATGGTTCGCTTGACATAAACCAAATATCGAAGTACTAAGGAGTACCCGTGGTAGTTGGGTGTAAAATTTCCGTAGGGAAATGAGCGGGAGAGTTGGGGGGATTAGGGGGTGAATACTCAGATAAGTCGTCTAAGAACCATGGAGGAATTGGAAGGGCCTCAGGTTCGGGAGAAATGACATGATGAACCTTTAGTGACGAGGTAAGGTCAACTATCGACTCTGTGGGTCTGTGAAGCAAAGTCAATTGGCATTGCCTGTATTCAATGATCATAGGACACTGGTATGTAAAATGATCTAATGATTCACATAGAGAGCAAGGGCATCTCATACGTTCATTGACTGAAGTTGTGACATAATGGATGTCAGTAATTGTTGTAGCTGGACTGGGTTCTCTTTGGAAGCTTTGGCATACTGCGGCTAACGTCTGCCAAAAACGTGGAAATGCTAGGCAATGGTGGGTATAATGGCCATATTTTCAACATATAGCGCAAGCAAATTTGGTTCACAACCCTTTACTACTGGAATGGGGGGTGGTAGTGTTAGTATTGGCTATAGTTGTGAGTTTTGGGGGAGTTTGATTGAGTGGAATCAAATTTCGTAACTCTGGTAGAGATGGGCAGTTGTTGGTTTGGTGTCCATCTTTCTCACATAGTGCGCAAGGAGGTTGGATGCGCGGATGAAGTGGAGCTGTGGGCTCCTTCTTCTTTATCCTACCCCCAGCTGTGGCAGAGGGGTTAGTGGGTGGGGGTGTAGAGGGTATGGTGGGAGTAAGTATGGGAATCTTCATTGGGATTCCTTCCATTTTGGGGGGAAGGGATGGTCGAGGGACCATCTCTGGTGGATGTAAATACCAAACTGGAATTTCTAACACCATATTAGGTAGGGTAAGCATTGCAGCTACCTAGAATGCTTCGATGCCCGGTGGATTGTAAAAGAAGGGAATTTGAGTGATGGCTTGGGGAACTGTCTCCCAAACTGGGATATGTCCTTGTGGAGAGGTGGAATCGTGGACTAGTTCGCAGGAGGCTCGTGAGGGGGAAGTTCTGCGACTAGTGGGACGTCAGATATGATAGAAGACTCCTTATTCGGAAGGGTATCCTCTGTGTGAGTTCCGTTAGATGATATGACGCATACTTGATTGGAAGGATGAAGGAGTGGTGGTGCTCCATGGTAAGTTCCTAACAATGATGGATCCTTGAAAATTCTGGGACCCATCTCGATGAGTGGGTATGCATCGTGACCCGTGTGGATGAGAGGAAGAATGTTATCGATGTTGGTAGATGGGTTAGGCTCGTAATGTGAGACCTAGTCAATGGTAATGATCTTCCCATTGTGGGGGAACATCATTGTGCGAAAGACGGAAGAGGCAAATGCCTTCATAGTGTAAATGTAGCTACGACCAAACAGGATATTATAATCGAGTGGGGCGTCGATAACTTCAATGTCGATGAGAATGGTTTTTCCCCCGAGTTCTATGGGGACATTTTGGAAGAGCCCTTCAGGAGATGATGGTCGTCCGTGATATGCTCATAAGGTAATGGCAGAGGGTATGAATTTGGGGGAACCAAGTTTCTGCCATACTGATTTGGACATAATGCATGTAGATGCACCTTCATCGATGATACACCGATGAACTGTGATGTTCTGTATTTTTACTGGGATTTCAAAAGCGATCAAGGCGGGAAGGCGAGTTTCTCCACTGTTGAGATCAAAGGTAATGAGTCGAGTATATGTGGGGTCGACTGCCCCCAAGGTGGAAAGTAATGATTTCCGTTGAGTGGGACAAGTCTGGAGGACTTCTAAGACTGACATGGCAGCTAGGGATTGTGTTAATTGGTCAACCAAACTGTAATTGTGAGTTTCCCTAGCCTGTGGGTTGTGGACATTCCTACGTAATGGGATGCGAGGGATGTGAAGAGGTGGCTCTGTGTTAGGGTGGGGGATCACCAACGGGGGTCCCATTGGTGTAGGGTTTGTCTCTGGAGGGATGGGAGGAGACTCAGCAGGTGCATGATACTGACGATTACGTGTTTGTAGAAGGATTTATTCCTCACTAGTGAGGAGGATCGTGTGATCTGCAGGATTGTTTCGGTTGAGGTACTGTCCCACCTGAGGTGGGGGATGCTGCATGTCATGTTGGATTTTTATCACACCCTGGTGTGGAATAGAATTCTGCAGCATGGAACGGGGGGGTTGTTGCATGTATTGTTGTGGTGCCTACTGAGGGGCAGGCGGTGCTGGAGGATGGGGTAGACCACCTGAGTCTTTCAACCATTTGAAATTAGCGATTTGGGGGAAATGATGAGTGTAATGGCCAAACTCACTGCAAAGGGAACAAGGGAAGTTGGTTTTAATAGTATTGTTATTTTTCGCTTGATGCCTATTATTATTGCCCCCCTGGGGGTTTTGATTCCACTGGTTCTGGTTGCCCACAGTAGGTTGGGTCTGGTGGGGTTGGTTCTCTCCTTGACCTGGGTTGTTGTTGTTCCTATTTCATCCTTTCTTTTTGGCATTGTTCGACGGATGGGTCAGATTTTCCGTATTCATCTGTTTGAAATTTTGATATTGTTGAACGGGTGAGGGTTGAACAAAATTCACCCTAGCATGAGGATGTGGGGGAGCCATGGGTTGTGGGGGACCAGGAAATGGAAAGTACAGATTATGTGGGGGTAAAGATCCGTAAGGTACATAGGAAGTCGTGGTGCTTTCGCTAGTACTATAAGTTGAGGTAGAGGGGGTACTAGAACTCGTTTGAATAGGTGGGTGTATGGGGGGTGTCGTTGGTGGCCCACTGATGGGTGGAGTCATAGAAACAGGGTATGGTTGTTGATAAGGGGGTGGGGGGTAATAAGAAGTGCCCCCGTATGCCAGTGGGTGTTGTAGGAAAATCTCCCTACGGACAGGTAGATCGCCTCTAAGAGCTTGACCCTAACTCTAGACAGAAAATGCTTAACATGGACACTGATTTCCTTTCAAATCTATCTAAACTAACACACGAGAAGGAAGGATGATAGAAGTACCTTTTATCGACGTTTGTCCCGGCACGCTCCTAGTTGTGCTTCGATCCTTTGCTTCTTGCTGGATCCTGTGGACAAAACAAGATACAACCACTTCCTACTCTATTGATATTAGCTTGAAAACATATCTATCAATTAATGATAAGTTCATGTGACATTAGACACAAACTAGAAAGAAATAGGCCAAGCGTGTCATATTGATGAGAATAATGACAACAGTACTTACAATCGTAGATTGGAATGTGACATCTTTTTCAAGTCCTCTTCATCTAACCCTTGCCTGAATGATCCACAACCTGGATAACAGCAGCTTCGCTGATCACTCTCCTTTGGCTGACTGTGTATTTTCTCCAAGATCATAAGTTTCATACTAGTAGTTCTTCCCCCTTTTCACCATCATAGAGCCCGTTTATATAGGTTAAGAGGAGCTTAACCTCTTGAGTTATATTTAGAACAAGTTGGGAACCTTCTCCTTAGATCAGGGATCTCTTGATGAAACCAAGAATTCGAACACAAATTCCTCCTAATCTCAAAAGATCCTCCTCTTATTCTCCTCAATGGGCCAACTACTACCTCAGATTAGGTAGCGCTCCCTTAGAAGGGGCATCAGAGCGCTATAGCGCTCCCTGGTAAGCCATGGAGGGGCGCCAGCGCTCTCAAGATGAGAAGCGCTCCTTGAGAGGGGGCAGGGGAGTGTTATAACACTCCCTGAAGCATTATAGGGGAGTGCCAGCGCTCCTAGAGATGATATAGAGGAGCGCTCCCCCTCATAACCTCTGTTTCAGGGCTCTTTTCAGGTGTCAAGAGTCATTTGACTTCAGTAGACCAGTTCTCCTCCTTCAAATCAAGCATATGAGATGTTATAAGTGTCTTCTTAGTGTCGTTCGTCATGGAAGTATGTCTAATCATCATTTGCGACACTTGTGACCAACTTGCGACACTTGCGAAAGTTGTAAGGAAGATGCGACACTTACGACAATTGAGAGGAACATGCAACACTTATCCAGCTGAGTAATTTTGACATGTAACAGAATGCCCCCCAAAGTATGAAATTAGAAGATGCCAACTGATAACTGGAATACTTTGTAGATGTCCAAGCAAGGGTATAGACTTGGAGAACCTAACAGAAGCTACACATAAACATCCAACAAATATCATGACATATTTCAAAACCAAAGGAAGGCATACCTATGCTTGGGTGATCAAGACTTAGCAGGATATGGACGCCATAAAATACACTGCGGATCCATAATTGTATTTATAAAAGGGTATAGCCACCAAATATACAGTGTGGATCTATACTCTGATGACTCGGACTGGTCATAGCCATGAAGAATACACAGTGGATCTACGAGATGGCAATACATAGCCACAACCAATACAAAGTGGATCTATGTTACAGTGTATGTGTTCTTTGTCCAATGGAAATTCCTTCACAGCCTAGGCAAAGCATATATCGAAGTGATTACTCAACCGAGGGTCTTCTTACCAATCCCAATGTGGTATGATTCTAACCATGTGAGTAGATGTCCTGATGTCGAACATGGCAGAAACCACTTGATTACCGGTCAATGGTGTGAACCATTAACAAGTGCAAGGGAGATCACCATTAATGTTAATGATTCCCAAGGTACCCTAGTACATTCCAGCAAATGTGAATAGGTGATTTGAGGTCGAACATCCGTGGAATCATTCGATCAGGGGTCAATGATGTAAACCCATTGTCGAACGTGAGGAGGCCTGCCATTGAGGCATGCAGGTCCCAAAGTACTAATTGGTTTCTAAGTCTAATTCCCGGATAATGTGTTGGAGTCGATAGGAATAGACTCGTCGAGGGAGGGCCTTGATGTATCCCTCATCAACGACATGAAATGGACATGGAGACGTGATTGGCAGATTGAACAGACATGGATCGACACAGGTTTTGAGGCAAGATATTTGGGAAGGCTGACTCTCGAGGCAGATACTTCCCTTGAACACTGGGGCACTACAACAAAAAATGACATGGACCAAAACTATGCAATGGATACTGTGACTTGCATTGGGTGACCCAAAGGAGTGAAAGGAAGTCGAAGGATTGGCTCAATGCAGATGTTCAGCGGATTATGATATATGCAAAGTGACAAAGTGTCGTGTTCAAGAGCGACTCTAAGAAGTGCTAGATGATGTTCTTAAGAGACTGCTTGGCTTGCTCCTTTCAATTTTTTCCCCCATCCAGATAGATGAGTACCTCTTTTTGATTTAATGATCTCGAGGAGGATAACACATGCTCGATATAACTCACCTTCGGCAAGTTCCTCTTCCTTTGTTTAACGAACCGAAAGAAGTAAGGGTTCGTTCCCATATGGGCCTGTCGATGTGTGCTTTAACGAGTCCAAGGACAGAAAACTCAAAGGTTTTTTGGGATTATAGAGTTTGTAAAAACACTTAAAATAGAACTCTCTCAGTTCCTTTTTCGTACAGTAGTCCAACGAGACCGAAAAAGGGTTAAACTATCGCTCGAAATATGCCCTTTCTGACCTTTTCACGAGTGTGAAAGGAAGCAAGATCACTCGACAATCTTTTCATGTTTAGAGAGTCTGAAAAGGGTTTAAAGGAGACTCCAGGGGGGTTCCTTTTTCATGTGTTCGTATCCATACGGGTCCGAAAAAGAGATAAAAGTTTACCTGGTTACGTTCTCATATTGTAGATCTCAAGAACGAACTAAGACTATGCTCATAAGTGCGATAAGGTGAATAACCGATTAGGACTGTCAGGAAACCTACGATGCCAAAGCTACAAACTAGAGTTTAGTGCAGCCATTACAGCATTAGAGAAACCCAAAAATGACCATACCTTATAAAAAATGAAATTTTTTAAATAACAATTGATTTGAAAATTCATTTACCATTTCATTTGCAAGGATTTTTGGAGTAGTGGAGAATCTCATTTTGAAGCAAATCTTGTACTTCTCGTTGCCGGAGCTACGATCGATCATTTTGCTCACCGTTCGAACCAGGTAGGTGCCCATCCTTTTCTCTTTCAATTGCATGGTTTTAGATCCATTTTCATAGCATTATTTATTTTAAAACACAAATCCCTAAGTCGCCTCTCTTTGAACCAAATCGGCCTCTTTTTAAAAATTAATGAAATGGGGGGATTCTTTAACAAAAAATGGTTTAGAGAAGGGTGATTAATATGTCTACACCATTAAAATCAATTAGGCAGGTCATTCTTAGTAAAAGAACTCATAAAAAATCTCCCCAAATGCCCACACAGCCCCCAAAGTTGTTTTGCATTTTTAAAACGTTTTTATCATCATTTGACAAATATTAAAGGGCATGGTGGTTAAAAAGAGTGAGTGGCTGCTTTTAGGTGATGTGGGTATGTTGTTTCATGTTTTAAAATGCTTTTGAAAAATCGCCAAAATTACTAAAACGTGAGGAATAATGAAATTCTTGTTTTTTTTTTGTTTTGTAGGTATCTTCGGCAATCATGATGAATGGAAAGAGAGGGAACATGAGATGGATGATTTAGCCACTTTACGGAGTCCTCGTACGTAAGCCGCTTTGCGAGCTTGTGGCTTGCTCAAGTTCTTCAAATTACAAAAAATGAAAAGAGAAGTTCTATTGCTCGAGCACATGATTGGCCTCTGGGATGTTGCATAACAAGGATTCTGTATCGACACACAACTTTTAACCATCGAGTTAGAAGATGTGTACTTTTTGACCGGCCTCTTGAAAAGAGGGGTCCCCATATCTTTCACTGAACAGAGGGCATTACCTGAGAAAGTGGACGTGTATCTGGCACGCCACTGCATCCCAGGAGCAAGGTTGGTAGGGGGCAGGATCCCTATCAAGGATATTCAAGATTTGCCCCTCCAGGCTATACTATTCACTATCACAAGCGTGACCGACAGCACTAGTGCTCATCTAGCATAGAGATCACAGGTGGCCTATGGTGTTCAGTGTTTGGAACCAACATTGTTCAACTGGAGTGCAACGTTCCTTCAGAATGTGAAGGAACAGATCTCACGGTGAAGGACTGGTCAGAAGCAGTTCGGCTATGGCTCGTTTTTGGTCTCTTTTTTCCTAGAGCGCATCCCTTAGATGCAGCCTCAGATAGCACTAGCGGTACGACCAGTGGATGAACCTCGGATGGAGAGGTGGACTAGTCTGTCTCCAAGGCTAGTTTCAGAGTCAGAGTTCCACTTTACTGGTGATTTCTTTGCCTGGCTGAGACGGCAGTACCTTTGGATAGAGGACTTCCCTTATGCCAATGTAGACTTCCGTGGGAGTATGGACTTGATTTTTCCTGCGGGGGAAGACTGGGACGAGTCAGGTAAGAGACTAAGCCATACCTTGTATGGTTTCTTTGTTTTTTAAGTTTTTGATGTATATATATTTTTTTAGGTGTGTAAAAGAGTTTTAACAGATGTTTTGTTTTCAACATGCAGACAAGGGAGCAGTGCGCCCAGCTGATATACCAGTACCAGGGCATCGTGGAGGCGCCCCAATTGCAGTAGACCCAGCAATACCAGTGGCGGGTCTCCGGGAGGTTGAGAGGAACCTCCAAGGCCTTACGATGGGTATCCCTCCTCTGCGGAGGGGGGAATGTGCCTTTACATCTGCACCGACACACTGTAGGAGTACCAGAGAATATCAATTCTCTGTTAAGGCACGTAGTACGTGCGGTAGTGTGTTACTCACAACACAATGTGGAGCGGGGAGATTAGAGTCTCTCTCGTGATCATATTTTTTGTATGCCTTGTCAGGCGATGTTGTATGGGTGAACAGACCCAATATTTTGCTCTTCTACACACTTTTTGATGTAATACAAACATTTCAGTCACGCCATATATATATATATATATATATATATATATATATATATATACAGTTTCGATTTTTTATGATGCCAATGATTTGTACATGATGATGTCTGTGATGTGTTTTAATTTACATGTAATGTACAGTTTTACTTTCCTTGAATCTTATATGTGGGCAAGATACCGATCCATGATATAACTAGCCAATGAATCCAAAACACTATTAAGTTCTCTCAGAATGTGTCTATATTCGATGTAATCGAACATTCGTTCGAGACAACAAACTTGCAAGTGTAGGCGTAGAAGGATAGGACTACGGATAGCGTAGATGCGGTTGAGTTGAAAAACCACCAGTTGGGAGTCTAAGTAAATAATGATGCGAGAGATACCTAGAGAGGAAGCTTGGGTCAACAGTCCAATGACAACATGATATTTTTCCATATTATTGGTTGTTGGTCCTAAACAAATGCTTCTTGAACTCACCACCTGGTCAAATTGGTAAATAACCCAAGTTGTTGAAGCAATGTTCCAGGTATGTCGGCTACCGCCATCCGCGAACCCAAAAAAGATAGGAAAGGAAGACGTCATCTGCGCATGAAAACACAAGCACAGTCATGAGTGGAAACGATAAAGACTCGAGCATGCAAAAGAAATAGACACACCAAAACTAAATACAATAATGTACAAAGTACAAATGCTAGGCGATATAGGCATAATACTTCTTAAGGTAAAGCCCGTTTCGGGGCTCTCTTAGGGAAATTCCTTCATGATCAACTAATTCCTAGGCGCCTTTATGTAGGACACGTTTTACGATGTAGGGATCATGCCACATGGATTCTAACTTTCTTGTCCCCAATTTATCGTGAGCTTGGTCGTAAACAAGGACTAAGTCTCCTTCCACGAAAGTCCGAGGGTGGACGGATTTGTCATATTGACTTTTAATTCGTTTTTGATGTGCCTCTTTGGTGAGAGCAGCATCGTGACGTGTTTCGTCCAGTTTAGATAGATACAAAAATCGTTCTTCTTCAGCAGAAGTATGAGGCAGGAGTTCTACTTTTAGTTTGAGTGATGGAATCTCACACTCGATTGGTAGGACGGCTTCAATGCCATAGACCAACTGGAAAGGAGTGAATCCAGTTAAAGTTTTCACAGAGGTGTGATAGGCCCAGAGAGCGGAGAACAGTTGTAGATGCCATGATGTTTTGTTTTCCCCTACCATGAGTTGGATCATGGTTTTTAGGACTTTGTTGATGGCCTCAACTTGTCCATTTTCCTGAGGGTAGTAAGGGGATGAGTTTTCATGGAGAAAACCCAATTTGACATGTAACTCTCTCATCATCTGGTTTTTGAAGTGTGCACCATGGTTAGTGACAATGGCACGTGGTACACCAAAAAGAGTTATGATGTGGTTGAAGAGGAATAGAGCTGTCGTACGGCCATCATTCAGGAAGGTAGGCATAGCCTCAGCCCATTTGGTGAAGTACTCAATGGCAACGATGATGTAACCGTGCCCCCCGGCTGAGGTAGGCTTACACTACATGAAATCGATGCCCCATTTTGCGAAGGGGCTGATGGAAATTATAGGGTGTAGCGCCATAGGGTGGGTGCGTGCCTTTTTGATAAATATTTGGCAGGGTGGGCATTTCTTGACAGCCTCGATACAATTTTTGAAAATCGAGGGCCAAAAGTAGCCGACACGTAGGATTTTTTGGGCTGTGGCCATTCCGGAAAGGTGACCGCCACAGGCACCAAGGTGACAATCGTTCAAAATGTGTTTAGCCTCCTCGTGAATCAGACATCACCGCAGGATGGTGTCGATACCACGACAATACAAAGTGTCACCGAGGATGATATAATGGTGAGAGTGGTGATGAATGCGTCGACGCTCTTCGCGAGAGATGTTGGGATGAAAACATTGTGTTTGAAGGTAGAGGAGAATGTTTCCATACCAAGGATCAGAGGTGCTAATGAGGAAGAGAGATTCATCAGGGAGAGAATCTCTAGGTTCAATTTTTTCATCGGCATGAGGGAGAGCACAGATGAGCTCAGCAAACACTAGGTATTTTTTGGCTTTAGCCTTTGTAAACTCAATATCGAATTCTTGAAGAATAACGATCCATTTTGAATATTTTCCCCCAAGTACTTGACATGTCAGGACGTGGTACATGGGGTTGGAGTCTGCGATTACCATGGTGGTGCATAATAAGATGTAGTGGCGGAACCTTTGGACAGCGATGACGGCTGCCAGAGCCAGTTTCTCAACATGCGAATATCTGAGTTCAGGTCCAGATAAACTCTTGCTCAGATAATAGATCACATGTTCTTCGTCGTCGGGGTCTTCTTGGACTAACACCATTGCGATGGTGGAAGTAGAAGCGGCCAAGTAAAGGATATAATCCTTTGTATATTCAGGGGGATGTAACAAAGGTGCATGGGTCAAAGCATGCTTGAGAGCGTCGAATGACCGTTGAGCTGCATCATCCCAGATGAAAGGGACATTCTTCTACAGTAACCGCATAAATCCTTTAGTAATCTCGGCATAATTGCAGATGAAACGGCGAAGAAATTTTGCTTTGCCTTGCAAACTTTGGAGTTGGGTTACATTGGTAGGTGGAGGTAAGGCTAAGATGGCCTTGATCTTTAATGGATCCACCTTGATCCCATCTTTGGAGATAATGAAACCAAGGAGTCGACTGGATTCGACAGCGAAAATGCATTTGTGTGTGTTCAGGCGAATACGGTAGAACCTACATCGCAAAAAAATTGCGCGTAAATGATAAATGTGATCGGATCGATTTAACGAATGTGTGGGTAAATCGTCGAGATACGGTTCTGTTATATGTTTGATGTCATGAAAAGCGTATGACATGGCTCGCTGGAAAGTGGCTCCATCATTTTTAAGGCCAAAAGGTATCTTTCGGTAGGTGAAAGTTCCCCAAGGGAAGATGACGGTTGTCTTGTGTTGATATGTAGGCAAGATTTCAATCTGGTTATACCCAGAAAAGCCATCCATGAAAGAAAAGATCACGCTCCCCACACAATTATCAATGATTTGATCGATGAAGGGCGTAGGGTAGTTGTCCGTAGGACAAGACTTTTTGAGATCTCTATAGTCGACGCAAACACGGATGGTCCCTTGTTTCTTAGCAATCGGAACAAGGTTGGAGACCCATTCGGTTAAAGGGACAGGATAGATGAAGCCAGATTTTAGAATTTTTTCAACTTCTGCCTTTATAGTTGCGATTTTCTTGGGATGAAATGGGTGAAGCTTTTGCTGAACCGGTTTCGCGTCAGGGTAAGTTTTGATTTCATGTACGATGATGGAAGGGTCGATCCCTGACATTTCCTCATAACTCCATGCGAAGACATTGCAGAATTCCTTGAATAAAGCGGTGTAAGAAACCACTTCAGCGGTCGTGCAATTAGCACCAAGGTTGATGTTTTCCATGAAACCTTCTTTGATTGAAATGTCAATCGTGACCGTAGAAGATATGTTACCCATGTTCCCCTCAGAAAGAGTATCTTGTGTGAGGATAGGAGATTGTGGAGCTTCAGTAATGTCGGGGGGGAAGACAGATCGTATGTCTTGGATTTCTTCCAAAGGTGGAAGAAAAGAGGATCGATGGTGATTGTCATCCCAGGGAAGATCGTCAATGCTAAGCATTTCCATGATAGATTCATCCGAAGGAAAAATTTGGGAAATGTAATCAACGGCGGATGATAGGGAATATAACCACGAGGGCACCTAATAAGTATCGAGTGCTAATGAATGTGAAGTGTTCGAAGAGGGAGAGACAGATTGACTAGCTACGTATGCGGCCTCGGCTGGGCTCAGAGGAATTGTGTCCCCGAGCACATCGAATTCCAAAGGACTAGGCACAACCCAAGGGTCGGATGATTCCAAGGATTGATAAGGCATAGACAAAATCATATTGACGGTGGAAATATGATGTGTGGTGGGTGGAAGTGGTGTAGGGAAGGTACCCAGGAGGCTAGAATCTTTCAATAAGCCAACACCAACACTTTCATACGTAACTGGGTAGTCTCCCAAAAAGGGAATGTTGTTGGTAGCAGGGATGTGAGCGTCGGGTGTGCAGAAATCGAGCTGATCGATGGTAACAATTTTTCCTTGATGGGGGAATTGTACACATCAAAACACCGATGAGGTGATGAAAGTCATAGCATAGAACCAACTTCTTCCAAGTAGTAGGTTGTAATCGAGGGGGGCATCGACCACCTCGATGTCAACAGTAACAGTTTTGCCGCCCAGCTGAACAACTAAGGATTGTAATAATCCATGAGGATGAAAACCTCATCCATCAAAGGCACGTAACATGGTAGCGGATTTTTTAAGGGCAGGTGATTTCAAACCTTTCCAATAGGATAGAGACATGACACAGGTGGAGGCTCCCTCATCCAGGATAGTCCGGTGGATTTGTTGATTGTGAACAACCACATCGATTTGGAAAGCTAGTTGGTGGGAGAGTCGTGGTTGATGATCATCCAGATTAAACGTGAGGTAGTTTGATGACTCGGGATCGAAAGCGCCAATAGTGGCTAAGAGAATTCTATGTTAGTTGGGACAGTGTTGTAGAACTTCCAAGGCGGACATGGCACATGGGGCTTGGGCCAAATCTTCTACGATATTGTAGTTTTGGGCAGCCCGTGAATTAGGATTGAATGTAGATTTTTGGATGGTGCTCTTAGGAGGGCGTAGGATGGAGTCAAAAGAAGGTTTCTCAATCTGGAGTGGCCCAGATGGAGGGATAACAGATGGAGGATTGACAGTGGATGGTAACGGATCTGTCGCAAAACTGTTAGCAATCTTTGGTTTATCAAGTTTAACTGGCGTGTCATATGTCACAGAGCGAGTTGTTAGATTAACTCCGTTAAACATGTAAATGTGGGCACTCGTCGAGGCCTCATCATGGGGTTGGTTGGAACTTCCCCCCAGCGTGGGGGTTTGTGCAACCAACGATTGTTACTGCGGAAAAGGCTGAGTGAGCACAGCGGGTTGTGAATTTCCTTTGAAAAGTTTGGCCACTTCATCACGATGTGGGAAGTCTTGAGTGTAGTGATCGTCACCGCAAATGAGACATGGGAATTTCGATTTTTGTTGTGGTTGTTTTTCGACAGCAGGGGTTTGCGGTTGGGTCTTGGGTTGCTCGTTGTTGTTTTTCTTCTTTGGTTTGTTTCTCACTTTCTTCTTGCCCCCAAGTTGTTGTGAAGGGGTTGACTGGACCACATTCACATCAGAGACCTGAGTTTGAGGTGGGGTAGAAGAGGGTGCAGTTGAACTGGGAGCGGTCGTGGAAGCGGGACGCTAGATTGTTCCAGTAGACTGAGTAGTAGATTGAGTTTTGACGGAGCCAATAACTCCATCCGCATGTGAAGTAGTCGATGGTTTGGATGGATCGTTAGTGGCACGGGTAGCGTTCGGTGTCAACTCATATAGAGTATCGGATTGTGAATAGACTAAGTCTAAGTACTGAGCCCGCACAATGGCTTCTTCCTTGGTGACTACGCCACCCATGGCAACATCACGAGCAATCTGGGGTAATAGTTATTTTGTGAACCATTCTGCTAACAATTGGTCGGGGATGACCGCTTTGATTAGCCTTCGTCGTCATCTCCATTCATGGATATGATCGGAGATATGTATGGATGTTGTCTGATGAAGAGAGGTTAATAGTTCAGTACCCGTCTCGTATCGAATGGGTAGTTGGAAATGTGTGAGGAAGGACATGGCAAGGGAGTTGAAATCGTGAAAATATGCGCGTGGTAATTCAATATACCATTTTGCAGCGGAACCCGTGAGCGTTCGGTGGAAAAGACGCAAACGAATCGAATCGTCCATGAGGGAGTTGGATGAACACCACAAATGGAAGGTCATTACATTGTTGTTTGGGTCTTCTCCAGACTTTCCGTCAAATTTTGGGATATCAGAAGGGAGTTTAGCTGGAATAGATGGCCAAACCAGAGAATGATAAATAGGATCATTCGTTAACCGACACAAGTCTGGAAGGTCCAGGGTGGCTAGAAAAGGTAGTTGTCGGTTAACCTGTGGGTAATGCTGGTGTGGTTGAGGGACACCAGTGGGGCCCAATACTAGGTTATGTGGATAATTATAACTCATGGGCCCTCTCATGTGAGGTTGGTTTTGACCAAGGTACATAGGATTTGAGAGATTTTGAGAAGTGTTTGTGAGCGGAGGATAACCGGATGGGTTTTGTGGATTATAGGGTGGGTTTGGCATTTGTCCATAAGGGGGTTGTTGCGAAATTTGAACAGTTTTCCCCATGGAGGCATGTGGGTTTCCTTGAAAAGGGACGCTCCACGGATTGGGTGCAGCGGACATGTTTTGTCCTTGTGGTTGATGGTGTACTCCGGATTGAGGCTGCCCCCCGGCATGAGGGTGCCTCCCGAATGGAAGTTGTCCTCTGGTGGGAGGATGCCCCCCAGTATTAGGGTTCACTTCGAATGGAATTTGTCCTCCATAGGGAGGATGCCCCCCAGTTTGAGGTAGAGTTCCCGGGATCTAAGAGCCAGATGTAAATGACGGACCGGTGCCACCGATCGGGTTTGGACCACCAAGGCCAGACCCTTCGGGTTGTTGGATAGGTATGGAACTTCTCGGCATCATTTGGGTAGTGATTTGGGCAGCGGTGGTAGCGAAAGCGTTCAATGCCCTGAATCCAAAAGGGAGGGTAGGTCTCGATGTTACAGGTGTGTCAATTGGGGCTTGATTAACTACCACGTTACCGGCAGGG
The DNA here is from genome assembly GCA_009831015.1 of Picea engelmannii. Classification (NCBI taxonomy): domain Eukaryota; kingdom Viridiplantae; phylum Streptophyta; class Pinopsida; order Pinales; family Pinaceae; genus Picea; species Picea engelmannii. Next base: position 21,022 of record ML838332.1, on the reverse strand, counting down.
ATGGTCGGAATGTGCGGGGCCATTGTTGAATGGGTTGCCTGGAGGGGAATGGTAGACCTTTGGCCAATGGATGGTATGTTCGGACCAACGGTTGGTGTGGTTGTAAAAGTGGTAGTACCGGTGAAGTGATTTGGGGGTACAGTGTAGGAAAAAGATGCATCGGCACCTTCTCCTATTCCATAAATATCTTTCACCAAGCGTGGTGGACTCCGAACAATGTCCGCAATCCAAAAAGGGTCACTGGCTAATGGGTTTTGAGAAGACCCGGCCAGAATGTCAGAAGGATTGACGACGACAAATTCTCCAGTGGAATTCAGGTGGAGTATCTGTCATTCGTATCCCTCCGAAATGCAATAAGCTTCCGGAGATTTTGAGACAATTCAAAAATTCTCCAAAGGAATGGGAACTTCTTCCTAGGAAGTTGTAGTATTATGAACCTCGCTCTATTGAGTGGATTCTTCCGTAGAATGAGGGGGTAAAGGGGTGTTTCCTTCCATATTTTCTAGAGGAAGTCTTTGCAGCCTCCGCGAGCGGCGTGGAGGGTTGATGTTGGCAGAAAAGAGTCGGTGAAAGAAATCTATGGCCAACTAACGAAGAGAAACAACACACGCTAAAAAAAATCTAAGAATCACAACCAAACAAACAGGACCTTCTTTTGATGACCGTACTAGTTGGTGATGAAATCCAACATCGCGTGATCAAGTCCAGAATGGGCGGGGATAGGGTGGAACAGTTACAATGGCGACCTGCTTAACGGAATTACGCCTTGGTGCAAGATTCCATGCAGTAATTGTGGATTTACCCTCCAAGGAGCCCGAGTGAGTTATGCTCACAGCCCTAATCCAAAGTACTAAGCCTAGTCTACTGTTGGTGGAGGATCCTAGAAAAGAAAAAGTTCTAGATAACTTTTAATTAGCGTTGATTTTTATGGTTGTTCTTTATGCAAAGGGGTGCATGGAAGTGAAACGAATGGAATTATGACTCAGAACCAAAGAATGCATCAAACGTGATAAGCAGTCATTTCCTTTCGATGAACATCTAGCTGAGGGAGAGAGAGAGTTCTTTTCACTAATCACACACAAATAAGGAATGCCCTCAAACGATTCTTTTCTCAATCAAATCCTGATGTAATTCAAAAACTTTTAAATACCTTCTAATATGCACGATCAATCATAATGATGTCTTTTATTGTTTGCGTATAAGTGATGATCAATACAACACAATTCTCATCTTGCTAATTACTTTTCTTGTATGAATGAAAACCAAACTAGCACAAGCGAAAAGTCACACAAACAATACACCCTTTCGTTACAATCAAAACGAAAAGTGAAAGAAAAGAAACAATCAAAGAAAAGAAAAACAAACTTCACACCCAAAGGCAAAAGTTGAAGAACAATGACCTTGACTGAAATCGAGATGAAGAGGTCTGTAGGCCTTTGATGACCTTTACCGGGGTTCGTACTCAGCTGATGAGGAAAGAAGAAAAATCCATGGGTTTCAAACTTCACTCAATAGGAAAAACTCAATGAAAATAGTGAAGAAGGCTACAAGATCCAAATAGTAAGGTGCTTAATCTTCGATCAAAAGACAGATGTCAAGGCTCAAAGGGAAGAAACATTCACTCACAAGGTCACTCAGCAGAGGAGACACAGAGGCAAAACCAGAAAATGCAATCCTGGAGGGTTTTTTGGCCTAAAAAGAGGCTGACGCTCTGTTTCCAAAGGCAAGGAGCATTATAGCGCTCTGTACAGAGGTATGGGGGAGCGCTGGCACTCTGTTAACACTGGGACAGGGGCGCCAGGGTCTAAAAATCCCAAAAATGTCAAAAAACTCCAAAAATTGAAATTCAAACTCGACAATTATGCTGAGTATGACAGGACAAGGAGCCAATCAGCTCATGAAACCAATCAAAAGAGGAGTGAACCAGGTCTGAAATTATCAAGGGATAGAACAAGGTCAATGAGGGGAAAATCAAAACAAGAAGTTTCAATTTGAGGCTATTTCCCCAGTGGAGTCGCCAGTTTCTGTTGTAGGAAAATCTCCCTACGGACAGGTAGATCGCCTCTAAGAGCTTGACCCTAACTCTAGACAGAAAATGCTTAACATGGACACTGATTTCCTTTCAAATCTATCTAAACTAACACACGATAAGGAAGGATGACAGAAGTACCTTTTATCGGCGTTTGTCCCTGCACGCTCCTAGTTGTGCTTCGATCCTTTGCTTCTCGCTGGATCCTGTGGAAAAAACAAGATACAACCACTTCCTACTCTATTGATATTAGCTTGAAAACAGATCTATCAATTAATGATAAGTTCATGTGACATTAGACACAAATTAGAAAGAAACATGTCAAGCGTGTCATATTGATGAGAATAACGACAGCAGTACTTACAATCGTAGATGCAAATGCGACAGCTTTGTCAAGTCCTCTTCGTCTAACCCTTGCCTGAATGATCCACAACCTGGATAACAGCAGCTTCGTTGATCACTCTCCTTTGGCTGACTATGTATTTTCTCCAAGATCATAAGTTTCATACCAGCAGTTCTTCCCCCTTTTCACCATCATAGAGACTGTTTATATAGGTTAAGAGGAGCTTAACCTCTTGAGTTATCTTTAGAACAAGTTGGGAACCTTCTCCTTAGATCAGGGATCTCTTGATGAAACCAAGAATTCGAACACAACTGCCTCCTAATGTCGAAATATCCTCCCCTTATTCTCCTCAACGGGCCAACTACTGCCTCAGATTAGGCAGCGCTCCCTTAGAAGGGGCATCAGAGCGCTATAACGCTCCCTGGTAAGCCATGGAGGGGCGCCAGTGCTCTCAAGATGAGCAGTGCTCCTTCAGAGGGGGCAGGGGAGTGTTATAACGCTCCCTGAAGCATTATAGGGGAGCGCCAGTGCTCCTAGAGCTAATATAGAGGAGCGCTCCCCCTCAGAACCTCTGTTTTAGGGCTCTTTTCAGGTGTCAAGAGTCATTTGACTTCAGTAGACCAGTTCTCCTCCTTCAAATCAAGCATATGAGATGTTATAAGTGTCTCCTTAGTTTCATTCATCATGTCAGTATGTCTGATCATCATTTGCGACACTTGTGACCAACTTGCGACACTTGCGAAAGTTGTAAGAAAGATGTGACACTTACGACAATTGAGAGGAACATGCGACACTTATCCAACTGAGTAATTTTGACATGTAACAGCGGGTATTAAGGTGTTCCATAAATTGGTGGTTTTTGGGTTTGTGGACCATGGTGAGTGGTGTTACCAATCAGTCCGTCTACTGAGTGAGACATCCCAAGTTTGTCTTGGCGAAATGGCACAGGTTTTGGGAGATCAGGAAGTACAGTGTATAAGTACCCTGACTATGCATAGATGAGGTCATACTGTTGAGCCTTACTGATGGCTTCCTCTTTAGATTGAGGGAAGGTGGATGCTACATCCTTATCGAGGAGAGAGACAAGTGATCTAAGAAACCAGTCAAGACATTGTTGTTTGGTGGTTTCTACTTTGCACAAACTACGTCGCCTACGCCACTCGTGAATGTGATCAGCGATATGTGTGGCTAAGGTTTGTTTGAAATTAGAGAGTAGTTCCAGACCATTGTCGTGGTGGATTGGTAATTGGAAGAAGGTCAAGAATGCTTTGTCCAAGGACTCGAAATTTGCATGGGACCCTGATTTTGCATCTGCGTACCATTTGGCCGATGGGCCAGTGAGTGTGCATTGAAATAATTGCAGTCTGATGGAATCATCCATAATGCTATTGGAAGAGAACCATAGGTGAAAGGTCATGACATGGTTGGCAGAGTCATCTCCTTCCTTTCCTTCAAACTTGGTATGTCTGAAGGTAGTTTGGTGGGCATTGCAAGCCATGTGGGGTCATGCAATATAGGATCATTGGTGAGTTTGCTTAGATCTGGTATGTTGAGGGAGGCCAAATATGGCATCTGTAGTGTGGGGGGAGGGTTAGCTCCAACCATGGTGTGAGTGTGATGTGAACCTAACCCTTGAGGGGGGCTAGCTGGGTTGGTACTTCCCCCTTGAGAGGAAGTTGGTTCCCCACTTCCGTGTAAATGAGAGCGAGTGGACGAAGGACCTTGGGAAGCGGACCCAAGTAATGTGGAACTAAGCAAAGTTGATCCTAAAACAGTAGCACTTACAGGAGTGTGTGAAGGTGGTGCCGATGACTGGGCAAGACCAGACACTCCCCCTAAGATAGGAGGGAGGTTTAGCAAGCGTCGTGAATGACGGGGATTTTGTGGGTCCCCTATGATGTCCGACTAGATGAGTGAATGTGTGCAAATGGTGGTGAGAGTAATAAATAAACAAGAGCCTTTGTTTTGCAAATTTTGAACTTTACACAATATATATATCCAAATCAAAATGTAGTCATAAGTGCATCATACATAAAATCTTTTGAAAAAGAAGCATATATGTGGATAAGTGGGTTTTTTCCACGTGGGGAATCAAAAGAAAACAAATGCTCGTGTCCTAGAAGACGTAACGTCCTTCCTCTCAAATAGCACTGGACCTTCCAATAGTACTCAACAGTGGGGTCTGAAGTCACCGGAAGAGAAACTAGTGAAGGATGAAATAATTGGTTATAATGAGGGGTAAAGCTGGCATATCCCAAAAGAGCTGGCAATATTTCCCAATAGCCACACAAAATCCAATTAAGGTGCAATTGCAAACCACAATTTCCACCTGGGTAGATGTCCTAAAATTTGGTCACTAGGTACCTCGATCAAAGTGCGGCATTTAGATTTTCGGCCTAAGAAATGAGGCACGGGCTGGATCCCATCCAAGAGGTTGGTGCCTCAAGGGGGGATGCACAGAACAACTGGACCTCGACCTTCAACCCTTCACGGGTATCTCCCTACCTTATGGTGTTAGGAGCACTTGACTTGGAGGATTTTCAGTTCCCTATTTGACAACTTCGATGGTTTTGACAATGTGAGAACCAGATAACGGGGTGTTATTTGGATGCCTATTCCCGAAATCCTACCTAGACTAAAAAATTTCTTTTGGCACCTCCTGTGGAGGAAAACTTAGTGATCTTTTAGAAAAAAATTATATGTAGTTGTTTTGAGAGGTTGGGGGTGTGAACCAACCTCGTTGAATTAAAATGGGAGTGGATAGTTTCGTCAAGAAAAGGGTGGGGTGTTTTCGGAATCCCTTTGGAGGAAACTTACTTTGACCTCCATGTTTCAAGAAGAA
>ML838331.1:83501-97305 GCA_009831015.1 Picea engelmannii | reverse complement strand
CGCAACCATGTACCAAGAAATAAAAACTATGTCTCAACACTTGAACCAACAAGATGTACCAATGAATAATACCAACATACCAATCTTGTATTTCTGTAGATCTAGCTCATACTATAAGTTCCATACAACCAACAACCTCTCTAGGGAAAAACCTCAAACTCCCATAACCATATCTCATGGACACAACAACATCCAACTACACATAAGAATATGACATACCTTTTGAATCTGTAGATAGATTTGTTGTGCTTGAACACTGTAGACCTTCCTGGGAGCTTACTTTTAGATCTAAGAATCTGGTACCTTCAACAAATCAAGATTTCATGGATTTTCCAAAATGTAAGAACCATGTTATATTGCCAGTCCGTGTACGTACGTTCCCTTCTCCACTGCATCCCACATACACCTCAAAAACTAGGGATTTTTCAATATTTCTGCAATTCTGAAACTTTCTTCATCGACCCTTCTTGCTACCTCAAACTTGCGTAACTTCATATGTATCAATGAGTACCTACAATAAAACTTACACAATAATATATATTCAATGTTCTCAATAGGTACTAATAAGAGACCCTTTCTCTCTTATTTATACTCTCCAAGTAGCTTCCTTTAGGAGTTATGTACTAACCAACTTAACCCTGCTTCCTTCTTTTAGGGCTAACCCACTTCTAACCACTTGTCCACTTGTAACCACTTTACCACAAATAGTAAACTTTCTACTTTTAGTTGCAACTAATTTATTTTTGATTATTTTCTTATTGTTACAATTTAACCCATGATTAACTCCTAGTTTCACCCACTTTGACTAGTCAACTTCTTCTAGGAGTTTCTAGAATAATTTGATTTCTTTGACCTTCTAGGGGATTCTAGATAACTCATGAGGGTTCTTCAACTTCACAAGGCCATAACTCTCTAACTGTGAGGAGTTATGTGATGTTCCACATATCACCGAAAATGGCATGACATGTACTATCAATCTAGAATAGTGTTACCTTCATATACATTGATATTCATTACATTATTCCTTAACCAAACTTGGGTTCCTTAGCCATACATGTAGAGCTACCGAAATGTGCTACCAGACATACTCAAGGGTTGACATCAATCTTTAAGGGTTGACATCAATATACAACATCACTCTCCAAGGATTGATATCAATGACAACCAACTATCCAACTGTCCATCAATCTAGACCAACTATCAGACATGAACCACCATTTCATTAAGAATCCAATATGTCTTATCCTATTTGAAATTTTTTTTCTCTCGGTTCCTATACTAATATGGCTCATCTACCCATGCCTTAACTTCCTCCATAATCACTTCCTCTTTGTTATTGTGCCTTTGGATTCTCACAACCTCCTCAATTTTTGTTGTTTTGTTCTTCTCTACATCTGAGCTGAGGTACTTGAACCTAGAACTTGTCATCCATGTTGTTTTATGTTTCCTCTCACCCCTCGCCTATCCATCCTACAACCCCTGACTTGATTTATATTCATGGCAGTCTTCCCTCATCCTTTGCACACCCCTCCTACCTGAACCTATATGCTCGACCTCTCCAAAGACTCTTTCTTTCCCAAACTCTCCATATTTGACTAACCTCTCTCACCAATTTCAGCCAGCTCCAAGTCTTGGGAACTCCCCAAGGTTTATAGTGTTGAATAGAGAACAATTGATCCCTCCTTTGAACTTCCTTTTCCCTAGCACTGAACCAGTTCTCATGAATTTTTATAATGTGACTCTGATTGAGCCATCCTGCTTCTAGTGGGTTAAACATCGTTGACCCAATCAACCAAAACATCTTGTAGTTAATTCCTTTCACATAAACATCATAACCCAACATCCTTTCCATAGTGGCTTTTGGAGAATTCTCCTTGCCTTCTCCTGAACTTTGTGTACTCCCACGATCTCACACACTCTTGAGATTAATTGATTTTGGTTCCCACATGGGAAGTTAATGTGCATGCCACCTCTCTCGTTGATGAATTCCTTCTTCAACTTTCCAATGTATTTCTCCCTTAACGAACTCACTTACCATATGTATGGGTCGAGTGGCCATATGTCTTTGTCACTGCATCATTCTTATGTGTTGGCATCACCCGCTTGAGCCCCGTCTTCACCACAATAACATTTTTGATCTTCTAGCACGTGATTTTGATTACCACCTGGATTCCCACTTGTCTGAGCCGTCATGCCATGTGTCTTTATTTTCTTTTCAATCCTCCTAGTTTTTGTCCCTTACCCAGACCTGGTCTTGACATATGTCACCCCATCCGGGGGAACCAACTTTATATATATATATATATATATATATATATATTTTTGTGACTAGGGGAATTGACAATGACAAAAATATCGTACTCGCATGACACGGGGTCGAATACTGTCGACTACCTTATAACCCCTAGGGAGAATCGAACAACCCACAAGCACGCCTCCAGATAAATCTAGGTTTGAACTTGTGACCTACGTAACAACATGAATGCCTTAACAGTACGTTTGCTGGACACTAGACCAAACTCCTGCAGGCTTGAATTTGAAGGACATGGGGGTGGGATTTGATCCACTTATGTGTGCACGGGTCATGATACCATTTAATATAGTATCTATGGGTGCAACCACATGTTCGACCACTACCTCAAGGAGCCCCAATGTCTCCAAGTAAATCCCTCACGAGAATTGAACCTTGCCCAACGGTGAAAAACTCCTCGCTTTCCACCATTGGATCCAACCCCTTTGGGAAACTAACTTTTTATATTAATATGCCCATAGATTACATATATTTTAATTCTTATATTAATATGTTCATAGAATATACATATTTTTATATTATAATTATTAGTCCCTGCTCCATAGGGAATATGGTTTTCAGCTTGTGTCAAACCTGTTTGACTTTAATTTTTTTTCCTATGTTTACAAAAGTTTGTTATAATTTTGATATTAATATAATTTATTTTTCAATTGTTGTAAAGGGTTGATTTGACAATTTTTCCTTGCTATACAAGTATTATTAAATTGAAATAAATAAATAAAAAATGTAAGAGAAAACGGGTAGTTGTTAGGTATGTATGGAGAGACATTTCATTATTTATTTATATCTTGCAAAATTCATTATCATTAATGAATAATGTGTGATTCCTTGGTTATTTTTTGGTGGCGGACATGAAGTAGATAGAAATGGAACAATGATAAATGTCTTGTTGACACCACATGATTATACCATTATCATGGATTTTACGAACCAATTTTTAATGTAAGTGTATGATAAATCAAAATAAATATGTTTTAATGCCATTGTTGCATGTTTAAAAATATCCAAAGAGACGTAGGTTTAACAAGAAGTAGGTTTATAGTGTTCATATTTTATCTTAATATGAAGAGATACTTCTTTATCTTTTTTTGTTGTCTAGGTCTTGCTATCTTACAACATTGTCTAAACATATGTGATACTTGCAAGGAATTTACACCATTCCCCTGCATATAGACATTGAATTTCTATCAAAGAGCACCGAATTTACTCTAGAAGCCTCGCCAATAGCAACCCGTTGGCCATTGTTTTTCCATTCAAAATATACACAAATAATTTCTATCCAAGTACATTCAATTTCCTTTGGAAGCCTCGTCGTTGGTGCTAATTAAATCTCTCTCTATTGATTTTACTATACTCTGTTAATGAACACTTTCCTTTACCTTCCTATTTTTCAGTCATTGCAGTGTTTACTATCACAATGTTCTCTTTACATTGTTTGGTAAGAGCCACAAGATACCTCTTTGAATAATTTCGAGACCTTCAAACTTGTTTGTAGTTGAATTGTAAAATCATCTCAAAACAGGGTTGTATGAGCACTAGATTTCAAATTATCTTTGGGATTTTTATTGAAAGTTGGTGTTCCCTATTATACATTTCATTTTATGAATTATGTTTGGTTTGGGTTTGGATGTATCAACTTGTTGGATATTTATTTGAGTTGGGTTTGAATATTTCAACTTATTGGAGATTTATCTAAGTTGGTCTTAAGCCCTAGAAAAATCCCTATGCTATGCTTAAAACCCCTTAGTAATCCTTATTAATTGAATTTTACATTTATTGATCCAAGTGGATCTTGGTGGCCAACCACCTTTTCCAATGAATCAACATTTCGAGCCTATGGTTTTGATAAACCACGATATTCACCCTTTTGATAGGGAATGGAATGTAATACCATCTTCATTTGTTAATTACAGACACCATGTATTGATTTCTTAGTGATATTATGTACATTCCTACAACATAGCGTTAATGCACTAGATCCCATTAAAACTCTGCAGTTAAGTGTGCTCGGGCTAGAGTAGTATTGGGATGGGTGACCACTCAGGAAGTCCTAGTTTTTTACATGCTGGTGGCATTTTATAGACTTAGATTAATTTTTCCCACATGCATCATGGGAATTTTTCTCCTCTCACTCTCTCATATATAATTGAGGTGAAGGAATCCCTTTAAGCATGCAATGGAGTGTGATGTAAATCTTATTGTGAATGAAGCCTAGCCAACATCTCTCTCTTTTCAGAGATAAGCTACCCCATTCTACAAGTTTGTGTTATACAATGTTTTTCTCTCTTATTCATTAATATAAGTTTGGTTTCACTATATTTTTATGTTTCTTGCAATATGTTTGTGCATTTCCTTGTTATATCTCTGCTATATTTCTTTATTCATGTCATTCTCAAAATAATCCAGATCAATGGTATTAGAGAAAATTGCTTCTTGTCATTTCTCAGATCAGGTCCTTGATGAGGTCAGGGTATAAAGAGTTGGGTCTCGAGCTAGTTTCAATTGAGGACAAACTCTCTCGCTAGCCCAAGCGACCTCCCATGGCAGAAGAAAAGAGAGATGACGTAGCAAGAGATACTTTCAAGACACTGCTCAAGGAATCCCTCGTGCAACAAAGGAATGAGGTGATGGAAAACTTTGCTTAGATCCTTTGAATACTACCAATGGTGACAGTCAAGGCATCTTTGACAAGAAACCATTTTGTAGGTGCAACACCCTTCAAGGTACAATTCAATTTTGATATCCCCTTATTTGAAGGCCAGATAGATGCAAATGCTCTAGAAACATGGTTGAATTTTCTAGAAGGTTATTACTCTTTCCAAAAAAATCCGACAGTGACAAGATCACCTTCGTGCTCCTTAAATCCCTTCCCCATGTCAGAAATTGGTGGGAAGGTTATTAGGAGAGATACACCGCAGATGAATCTACACCATTCGGGAGAGAACCCACTTGGGAGGCCTTTGCAGATACCCTAAAGGAGGAGTTATACCATATTGGAAACTATGATGACCAGTACATGAGATGGATGACTCTGCATTAGAAAATAGAACATACAGTGTCAGAGTACACTAACCTTTTTCATACCTTGCACCCAAAGTTGGGTATCAAAGATTCTGAGCGACACCTAGTTTTGAAGTATCATAGTGGTTTGCACATGCACATCCAAAAAGAGATGTATTTCTTGGACATCTCCTAAGTAGGAGTTGCTTATCGATATGCAATCAAAATAGAGCATAAATTCAAGCAGTGGAGTAAGCGAGAGTTTGAGTTTGAAAATTCACCACAACAAAAGCATGGTGTTGATGATACAAATTGCAACGAGGATTTCGCCTGCAAAGTATTGCTAAAGCCTATTATTTATAAGTTAATGATATATATAATACTAGTAGGTGGGACCCCCTTGTAGATTGGAGGATCATATAAGGTTCTTATTACACATTTATGCTGTTGTTTGACACTACTTACAGGGTTTTGCATGATTGATGATGAAATATTGGTTTCATTTGCGACATAATGGTAGATGGATAATGGATTTTATGTGTTGGTTCTGTTGCTCTAAACTCTAAATTACATGTATGAATGGATTATATTCACTGTTATTACATTTCTATTGGCACAATGATTTATTACATGTTACACCTTCACAAGACACATGCTAGTTATAACAAGATACAAGAGAAATATGGAAAAAATCCAAGAAGAATGAGCTAAACTATGCTATGCTATGTTATATTATATGCATTTGAAATTAAAGCAATTGATGTTAGTCCTAAGTAGCAATGTTAGTGGCTATACGATTTTTATTGAGTTATATGGGGTGCATGTGATATAGGTTATAGTATGGTTTTGGGCAATAGTTAATATGGATCGGGTGGTGCATTTGGAAATCAATGTATGAAAGTTTCAATGCATGGATGAATGGCATGGATTAATGTTTGGTTGGTTGTCATGTACTACATAATTGAATGAAGGGAGGATGGAAGCGACATGCAGTAAATGCATGTCACTCCATACTTCTCCCACTAGCCATCACCCTAGCTTGTTTATTTTTCATTTGATTTTTGTTGTGGTTAAGCTCCGATATTCAGGCGTGGAAGGAACTGCTCAACGAATCTCGCATTTTTAAGGCCATTGGGTTACAAGTATGTTTTTTTCACCCATCCATGAACTCTCTCTATTATGAAATAAAAATTGGCTCGGGGATGTATTGGTATGTGTTTTATTGAGGCTGTTAACTGTGTAAACGAATGGTGTTTTCTCTGGAATGATTGTTTTTGTTATTCGTTGGAAATGGAAAAAATTAATGGTTGAAGTCATGATTTTATTGGCTGTTATGTGTGGTGGAAGTCGTGATGGCTCTCTATTGTCTCTATGGGTTTTTATTAAAGGGTTTTATTATGTTTGGCCTTGTTGGTCGTCTCCTCAAAGTCATTGTAACCACACTAGGTTGTATTTGGTGCTATGGGGTTGTTGTGTATGATTTGAACCACATTTTGGTCACTGAATATCGTTTCCCACCTGGTCAAGGGCTCATTTTATGTTATTGAAATCCACACAATTGGTTATGGGTGGCTATTATGCCAAGAATCTTGCTTTAGGGTTGATTGATAGTACCTGAACTCTACATTTCTATCTACAACATTCAGATTTTGGGGAAAACCACGAGGGTTATTCCCCTACATGTTCTCGGTGTTGGTTACAAGATAGTAAGAAACCTCTGCTCCTTTTTTCATAGTCTCTCCTACCTGGGGTCAAATTTCCACCCTATCATACAAGCTAAGGGTTATAATGTGTGTGGTTCCGTCGTGATTGTCTCAAGGGTTTCTCACCTACTGTCGATAAGGTCGACCTCCAGTCTCCCTATGTTGGTTCCACTGAGCAAACCCTTGGTTATTTTTTAATTAGTTACAGAGCCCGATTTTGATAAAATGAACCAGTTACACCCTGTCGGGTATCTTGTTGACTGTCATGAGTTGGTTGAGTAGCGTTGGCAGTGGTTTTGATTATTGGCTCGTATCTGTTTGATCAGGTTGATTACACAGTTGTAATCGGAAATGATAATTGGTATATAATCGTTGCATTATTTTATTATGACAGTTGAATTGATAACTTATCATGGTTTAATAGGTTGATTAGAGAAGATATAAAAATGAATGATAATGGGCATACAATCGCTGCCCCCTTTTGTTGTAATAGTTGGATTGATAACTCAACATTGTTTTAATGGTTTGATTGGGAGTAATTGGATATGTACAATCACATCGATGCCTCTTTGCGTTATGCGTTTCTCTGTGTGTTCCTACAACATGGTAAAGATTGAAGCGGTGGTTGTTCTTACTGTGTGTTTAATTTGCCCGATCGGGATTATTGCAACTTGGAAATTTGTTAATTGTGGCTTGGCTATCTAATGTGTATGATTTTTGGATGTCATGCATTGTATCGTTTTATTGCACCATCAGATATGAGCATGAGGTTTTTAGTAGTATGGTTTCATTGCAATTTAATTGTTAAATTGGTTAAAGGAATGGAATCGAGCATGTTTTAAAAGAGCTTGTGTTTGTGTTTGATTTGAGAAATTTAATTATGGGAAGTGGTGATGTTTTTATGTTGAACATAATTGAAACAAATGATTGTGTGTTCCTTGGATTTTGTTTTAAATATGAAAGGGAAGTAAATGAAAAAAAAACAAAAGTCTTTTAACAAGATGGGTGAAGTCATGAGGATTTTGAGTATGATTATTTTGTGTTAATTGAAAGATTTTAAGGAAATTGGATGTGAACAGTGAACACGTTTTAATACACAGTAATGGATTAATTGACCACGGTAATTGTTTAATTGATGCTGGAATAGTTGTATTGAATACAAAACAATTTTTATGGATTACTTAATTGATTTTTCGAACAATATCCGCTTTTTTCCCTACCATTATTTCAATTTTTGTTAATTACAATTCCCCTCGCTTTCCCATATTCACTCTCCACTCCCAATTCCTAAAATTTAATTATAATTAAGATAAGTTATGTATTATGAAAGTTAAGGGATCACATGGATGAATTACAATGATGTATTCTTTTGGTTTACGATACAGTTGATTGTTTGATGTCTATGAGCAGTAATCATGATCTTTTTCCCCCTCATTTTAACATTTTTCGCTCACTACAACCCCTCGCATATCCCATAAGCCTTATTCACCCCCTACTCATTAATGACTATTAAACACTTGTATGAATTGGATTGCATGAGTCTGATATGTTGTTGAGCCAAATTTTATTTCATATTTTAAAAGAGTTGTCATGTATGGTTGTTAAAGAAATTATTTGCTAATCAATTATGCATACAGGAATGAGATTTTTCAGCAGAGGTAGCCATGGCAGGGGTATCTGAGGAAGAGGTAACTGGAATAGGGGCCCTAGAAGGCCAAGATTCTCTATACACTTTGATGAAGACTCGCAAGAGTTAGGCCATCCATTTCAAGTTGGGTTTTTTAACTGGATTGGGAAAGGAGTGGTCCAACCTATGCTCGAAAGGCCTCCCTTCCAAGCCCCACAGGTCCCTGGTATCCATGTGCCTCCTCATGTCTCACTGCAACATGAAGTTCCCGAAAATGATAGATGGAAAGAGATTGTCCACCCGACAGTCTCCCAACATCGTGGCTGGCCTAACCTGTCTCTACCTACTCCCCCACCTATCAATCAAATTTTCCGAGTTGCCCCTATCCACTCACCAGTTCAGTCTTCCCATGCAATCAAAAGGTTGAAAACTGAGGCCCACCATGCTCCTGACAAAGGAAAAGCCACTACTACCCCTTCCTCACCCTCAAATGACTCTGATAAATTTGTGTCCTCCTGCATGCATTTGAGAGATGATTTCTCTCATGTGATCAGTGAGATTAGACCTAAAATCTCCACACAGCCTAAGGAAAATTCAAAGAGATCAAAAGGTGACAGCAACAACAAGGGAAAGAATGCCTCCCATAGTGGAAAATATGGATTTTAATCTTTTATTTATTAATTGTTGAGAACAGTTGACTTCTGAAATTTTGGACAACACACTATTTTTGGATATATGGGTAATATATTTTTGGAAATAATTTCAATTATCGTTGAGACAAATTGTCAAATATGAATGTGATGATGGGAGTCACAAGGAGGGATGTTTTGTTTGATTAACTAGTTGTGTTATGATTGTTAAAAGCTAAAGGGAGTCACAAGGGGTCCTACCTACTAGTTATTATTTATTTTAAATCCCTTATTAGGATGTATTACTTTTCCCTCTTAACTAAAAAGTTGGTTGATTTTTAGTTAACTTGACTAAGGAAGTAGTTCAACTACTTCAACCAATTCTAATTTGCTTAAAGGAAAATAGAAAGGGAGGAACAAAAGGAGAATAGAAGGAGAAACATACTAAGGTTTTCTCTTTGAGTCTTTGTTGAGATAATTCAGTTTTCATTCATTCCTTAATTCATTAGTAGCCTAATTCTCTTTTATGATAGGAGGGTCCTATTCTAGACAACAAGATTCAGGGTTGAATTACATCATTCAGGCACTTGTTTTTCAGAGGCGTTGATCTATCTTTGATAATCTGTGTACACTTGTTTGTTTGTGAATTAGATTTCATGACTGACAAAGGCTATTGTGCAGAGTTGAGTGGGCAACAATCCGTGGTAAGCTGATCTAGCTTTTAAAGTTCAGTTTTTTATTTTCTGTCAGAAGTTGTTTTGTATGTTTCATCGGGGACGTCTAAGTTTGACTTTGATCCAAAACTTCCTCAGGAAATTTTGTAAAGAGAATGATTCTTTGATGAATTAGAATAAAATAAAGGATTTCTTTATGTCTCATCAATTTTGATTATTGACTTGGTGTATTTACTTTTGTCTCTATATTTATTTTAGCATTTGATATGTTCATAAAATTACATAAATAATGATTTTTTCGGCAAGATTTTATTTATAAAAAAATAATCTAAGCACTTGTAAACAATACTCATGAATTATGATACCATTTTTTATGGCTATAAACAAAGGGTGATATTCTCGTCTATATTGTTTTAGCCAAGAGGGATATAAAAATGTTTGAGTTAGATAATTTCATATATTTTCCTCAACATTTATTTGGCGACCATATTGGGGAGATCTCCAATATCTCTCAGGTTAATTTTTATGCTTGATTAGTATCAAATACATCTATTTTTTTTTTATATTGATTCTTTGACTATTTTATTTCTGAATGATTGTGCCTGTTGCAAGGAAACCCAATATTGAGCCTGGTCTTCAAGATTAGACCGACATTGCTTTGAATTTGTTCAACACCATTTTAGATACTACCAATACTCATGCTGAGCTTAATCATTCATGGGCATCAATTGAACAAGATATTAGTGCCCAAGAACATTGGGAAGCTAGACGTAGACAACCTATAAATCAACAATAACCTTCTTGTTCCTTCATCTTTAGCCTTCCTTTCATGTCCTTATATTGTCGTGTTTATAGGAGAAGAAAAGGCTTGTCACCTGAAATTAATCCTATTTTTGAAATAGGAAGAAGGAACATTGTGTTATCTACCCAACAAAGTGATCTAAGGATAACCTTGTCTGATTCATCCAGTTCGTATTTCTCTCCCTCGCCTATCATCCACAAGATGACATCTAGTGGTGGATTTGGTGGCACTGGAAGTGCTTCCTCCTCTCATTCTTCAGCTTCGTCAGTGATTGGTAGCTTATATAGCCACCATATCCCTGTCCAATCTACCACAAATCCCACCAAATTCATTAAAGTATGGGATTTTTCAGTTTCAAGAAGATGCCACAACCACACCGTGGCATGTTTCCTCTCCTCTAAACCTAGCACCTGCTACTCACCCAGTTCCTAAATTCAAATAGCATCTCCCTAGGTTTTCGTGGAATAACACTGTCACTACAAATGAACACCTGGTGGAATTTTCTAATGCTTGTCACAATACAGGAAAAAATGACAATGATACTTGCATGCACTTATTCATCAATTCCTTGGAAGGAAAGGTTATGACTGATTTCTTTGACCTTCCTCCTAATATTTGTCTACTTGGGAGGATTTAGTTTATTGGTTCAATCCACCTATGGGAAATCTAAAATCCCAGCTGAGCAGTTACGGGAGTACAATAACATCACTTGTAATAATGTTGAGACCATCAAGTCCTTTAACTTGCATTTCACTAAGTTTTACAATCAAATCACTGAACTCATTCGACCTCATAACCATGTCTCTTTCATGAATTACTACAATGCATTATATTCCCCATATTGTCATAGGCTTGAGGAAAAATCCATTTATAACCTTAGTTCTGCTCTGCATACTTGTTTAGAGTATGGAGAACAACTTCAAAGAACAGGTCTTCCCCAGGGAGAATCGGTTAAATAGACAGGCATGTCCACCCTCTTACAACTAGTAAAAGATATTAATAATCATATGATAACATATGAGATAAAGAGAAATGTATCCCCTATCACCTATGGAGCTTCATCCTCTTCTGCACCCCGCTTTAGAAATCCAATTGAAAATAATTTTCAGCCTAAAGCGATCATGCCTTGAAGTTGGTGTAAATTTTGTGAGGAACACCACGAGGAAGCCAGATGTGAGGTAAGGAAGAGAGCCAGAGATAAGATCTTTGGTAAAAGACTAGAAACTACCATTGTTGTCCTAGATTTTGCAGAGCCGGAAGATGTCATGATATTCAATACTAGGAACAAATCCTATGCTCCCAAAGGAAAATATGATCCTCCCCGCAATTCTTCTAGCCCGAGCTCATACTCACCATTTGATACTATTCAGGTTCCTAAACTTCCCCTCTCCCCTCTTCCAAATACAATATTTCGAATCAATTGGCCAACATCAAAGTAGATGCAACCCTTCTGGACATGGTTGTCATCCCTGAACAACAGAGGCATCTAAAACAATTTATGGAAGGAAAATATTCCATTGTAGCCAACTGTTAGAAAAACAGGACCGTGGAGCAATAAAATAAAACAAATGCGGAAACAAAACACAGAAGATACACAATACAATAGAGACACAGATTTATGTGGTTCACCCAGGGTGGGCTACGTCCACCAGAGAAATTGCCAGGTCCTTCCTTTATTATTATCCAACATATGAAGGGATACATCCTACAACAAATCCGCTGTAACTTCCTCTTCTTTCTCTCACAGTCTTCTATCTCAGAATAGAATATTCGCTATCAATCATAGCTGCAATACATTTCCCTTATAAAAGAGGGTTGCCTTCTAGGGAAAAAACCCCTAACATAATCTCTACTGTTAGATTTGCGACCTTATAATGAACGGTCCAGATTTACAATGAAATTACAATATACATTTACAAGGAAATTTTTCCTTTGGGGGCTTCGGCCCTGAACCCCCATTGGGGGCCCACTTTCCCCCAGACCCCCCAGCCGGGGGGATAGCCCCCCCAAACCCCACAAAGGGGGTACCCCCCCTCTGCACTCCCCCACGAGGAAGAGTGTATATACTTCTGGGGTGTAAATACTTCATGGGGTATAAACACAACTGAAAGTAAAATACCTCTGAATCAGGAAGATAATCAGGCTCCACAACCAACAATCTCCCACTTGGAGACTGATCTCAAAAACTCCACTGATGTTGTATATGATGGACTCTGAACCTTTTTGGACTTGGAAAATTCCTCATCTTCATCTTCATTCTTGAAGACCAACTGAAACTTAGCAGGAACTCAGTTTCTCCCTGGTTACTCCCTTTGTTAACATGTTTGCAGGATTTTGGCTAGTGTGTATCTTTTCCAACTTCAAATGTCCATCTTCCAAGGTGCATCATATGAAGTGGTACCTAAACTGTATATGCTTAGTATTTAAATGGAAGGCTGAGTTCATTGCAAGATGAATGGCACTCTCACTGTCACAGTAAAACCTGTTATTCTCTTGCTTCTTTCCCAATTCCTCCATAAACCTCTGTAACCAAATCATGTCTTTACTAGCCTCTGTAGCAACAACATACTCTGCCTCTATTGTTTAAAGTGCAAAAACCTTTTGTAGTTTTGAAATCCAACTTACTGATGTTCCACCTATAGTAAACACATACCCTGTGGTACTCCTCCTGCTATCTTTATCACCTACCATATATGAATCAACATATCCTTGTAGAACAGTTTCTGAACCTCCAAAACATAATGCATGATTAGAAGTACCTCTCAAGTATCTGAGAATCCACTTTACTACCTCCCAATGTTCTTTACCTGGATTTTTCATATATCTGCTCACAACTCCCACTGCATGTGCAATATCTAGTCTTGTGCAAACCATTGCATACATCAAGCTGCCAACTGCTAATGAATATGGGACTATGGACATGTATTTTATCTCCTCCTGTGTCTTGGGACACATTTCCTTAGTTAATTTGAAATGGCTGGCCAAAGGTGTACTAACTAGTTTTGCATTCTGCATTCTAAACCTCTCCAACACCTTCTCTGTGTACTCACCCTGAGAC
>ML838331.1:38913-59189 GCA_009831015.1 Picea engelmannii | reverse complement strand
GAGAGAGAGATATCCACGTGCTACCAGATCTATGGTCTTAATGGAAGGCTTGTGGGGGGAGTATATCTGAATGTATTGCTAGAGAAAAGAACAAATTCAAGATGCAACATCCTTTAGGTATGAGAGTGAAGGTTTTAGAGACTAGGAGGAGCCAAGTCCGGGAAGTCAGTGCGTAGGATGGATTTTGCAAGAAACAGTGTGATCTAGCTGGGTGCATGATTTGAAATACTAGGTTTTTGAAATCTCTTAATCTGTTCAAAGGAAGGGAGAAATTCGTGGCTTTAGGTTCTCTATTGGTGTCAAGGCTCATGAGAAGAACTTAGTCAAAGGAAGTTACATCGTTATACAGTCTGTATGCCTAATAACAGATGGAGACTATGGTTCAGATCTGTCATATGTCTGGTAGCCCTAGAATCCTACAGTCCAATGTTAAGTAGAAGTAGAGGACCATAGAGTAGTATGAAAAACCAAGAATGTGGAGTCACCAACATTGTCTAACATAGTTACTATTAGAGGTTGCATTTAGTGGCTATTTTTACTCATGGTGTTCCAGTAGAACTATTTTTATATGAAGACAGTTTTTTAAACATTTTTTTTAAATGTCATTTTTTTGTTTGTTTTTGTTTTTGTCTAAAATATCTTTTTTTCAATGGTATTTTTCTTATATTTTTCAATTTTATTTTCAATGTTGTTTAAAAAAACAACTTTAAAATTTATTATTTAAAAAAAATCAAATGTAATGTCATTTATTTTTTCAAAGTTTCAATTTTATATAGTATTAACTAATTTAGAATATCCTACCTTTTAATTACAATGAAAAATATTGTATTTAATTATTTTATTATAAAAATGTTTTTATTTTATTTTTTTAATTATTATTTAAAATAAAATATAAGGTCTTAGATACAATTATTAATAATATTAGGTCAAGTTTGAGGCCAAAGAAACACGAAGGAATAAAAATGTGGAGGAATGGACTAGGGTTTGATTCCTAAGTGCATCATATAGGGTTTGTTACATTCCTTTACAATGTTGTTTACAGGAGGACGGGGCACCACTCCCTTGTTATAAAATTAGGTGTGCTCATTTTAACTATAGATAATATAGCAATATTGTCACCCAAACATAAGTTGAAGCCACCCCTGAGCACATTAACCTTGACAAAGAATAATTATGGAAGCAAATCCTAGGCCTAATAGTCAATTAATGCAGCATACCTCTCTCCAGAGATAGCACATAAGGAAGAAATTCCAAACCATAACCAAGATAAAGTCCAAGCCTGAAACCAAAAATACAAGTTGCAGTAGATGCAACTGCAACTACTCTCCAGACTTGCACACTTACTAAATTTTTGCAGTGTGCACTAGATTTTTGTAGTTGCAAGCTATGTGTGTCCAAATGAGGTCTGGCATATTGTATTTATACCGCTCTTCCTTAGCTTTCTAGGCCGACTTCTCTTTCTGGAGGCTAAAATATCAATCTTAATTATTTTCTTTAG
Organism: Picea engelmannii; assembly: GCA_009831015.1. Lineage (NCBI taxonomy): Eukaryota > Viridiplantae > Streptophyta > Pinopsida > Pinales > Pinaceae > Picea > Picea engelmannii. The sequence continues at coordinate 57,691 of ML838331.1, read as the reverse complement.
CCGACTTGTCTTCTAGGGTTATGTTCAATGCTTTATGGTTTCTTCTTGCTTCCTAGAATATTATATTCTTTCTAGGGTTACACGTGGAGGTTTAATACCTCCTGCAGCTACCATAATATCAACACTCCTTCCTAACTAGGGAGGTATTTAAAGGTAATGATCTTGAGAACAAACATGCCATTCAATTGGTAGCATCATCATAGCCACACATGCTATGTCATGATCAAATCACGAGCACCTTCATCACTATCAGTATCATCTCTCAAATCCATACTCCGTTTGAGTAATCTGGCATGATGTTGGATAAGTCACTCACTCCACAGAGTGATACAAGAACCATTCTTCTAATCCAGACATATGTCCTAGAAGAATAACTATTCCAATAGATGTTGGAATCTAAGCCATGGGCTACAAGGACTATTCTTCTAATCCAGACATACGTCCTAAAAGAATAAATGTCCTAGACCATTTTCTACTTGGATAATGTCTTTCCACTAGCACACTGACTATCCATGTAGTTGATAATCATTCCCAACACTACTCATATTCTTCATGGAAATCAGAATAGTGTCATTCAATAGAACACAAATGTGTCTATCCATAGTAGTACACAACTACTATCCATTGGTACACAACCACACCAAGTAGTACACGGCTACTTAATGTTATGGACCTAACCCCTCACATAGGTAGAATAATATATTTTGATGTAATAAAGATGAATATTAATAAGGCCTAGAAATAATGAAGAATAAGTCGAATGTAAGAAGACTTGATAGAAGGTTCTGCTTCTAGAAGAATCTTCCTCTAGATGGTTCTTTTGATAGACATATTTAGTATAAATAGGAGTTGAGGGTATGAGAACTATTGTCTTGGATATTATTGTAATAGATCTCTACTCAACTGGAGGTTTCCCCCTCGAAGAGGTAAGTGAACGTTGCTCTCAGTAATCAAAGTGCTCATTATGGTGTTATTATGATATCATTTTGGTGTTATTGTGGTGTCGTTTTGGTTATATTGTTGTTTATCTACCATTTCTAGCATTTTATTTATGTTCCGCATACTTTTTATATCTGGAATATTACAAGTGGTGTTAGAGGACTTTCCTCGGCATTAAATTGTGGGTTAAATTATTTTTTTCAGGGTAGAGACATATTCTAACATCTTTAAGCCACAAATATATGTCATTACACGCATAAACCCGTGATTGAGGGATTCATACACACAGGAAATGAAAGTGGTACTTAAGAACACATATGTTGGCCACCCTTGTAACCCATGTTGGTACCCCTTTGAGTGGTAGCGCATCATACAACACTTGTGTACAGATTGTCCTAGATTTCCCGAATCCCTCTTTAGATAAACCAATCGGTCGCCTGACTACTACAGTGCCACCGAGAAAAACACTCGGGAAGATACTCTCTAGTACCTGGGTAGTCAAGTAGTATGGCTAAGGGCACGGTCTAGCCTCCTTAGTTGGTGCCCTGAGATATTGGGCTGAGTAATACTATTGGAACCTACACGTATATCAGAGAGTTATAGCACAAAGAAAACCCTTGTCTGTAGAACCCTTGAATACATAACCCTTGGGGACGGAAACAAAAAATAAAACAAACAAGATCTATTGTCACGCAACTGTGTTCGATTTGCCAAATCACTACACATTTCTTCCTGGTTAAGCATTTGGGCATTTCATCACTACGGTATTCTTCATACTGGAGTATAACTCTATAGGTGCTAAGAAAAAAAAAACACCATTATTGCACCATTATTTGAGATCTATTCCATTGGATTTATCTCTTCTCCCTTATCACATTCATACCTATCATTTTTCAGCAAAATTTTTTACTCTATCCACCCCTTTTTGGTTCCCTCATCATCATGGCCCATACTCATAGTCTTATAACCCTAAAATGCACCACACAGGCTTACCTGGCATCAGGCCAACTCATGTCTCTTCCTTGCCAAAGCCATGCTCAATAAAACCTTGAAAAACCACTTAAATCAAGCAACCCGCGCCCTAACCTCTCACTGGGCGTGTTGGACCGCTTGCTGGCCTTCTACTGCACGCGGTGGAACGCGGGCTAGACCACTACAACTCGCGTTTACCTAACAAAGAAAAAAATCAGAAAATTTTCCGCCGGGACGAAGAGCTTTTTGACAGTTAACTAGAACTCCTAGCCATGCATGGCCGAGAGTTCACCTAAAACCCTAGCTCCTTCTAGCCTACAAAAGGAGGGGTAGGGGTACTATTCAAAGGAGGAAAAATCATAGCAAAGAAACTCTGCCAAATTACCAAGTCCATTTTGTCCCAACCCTTTAGCCTTTCCTCAAGCTTTAGGAGAATTCAAGCAAAGCACTTGGAGGACAAAAGAAGAGGAAGAGCCCAGGATTAGGATCGAGGAACGGTGGTCGGTCTCTAAAATCATTGTAAGTTGATTCATATTGAGATTAATAAAAATATACTTTTCCCGTCCCAAATACATGAGTCTTATATGTTTATGTGATTAGTGTTTAATCTTTAACCCTCTAGTAGATCAGTAGCATGCATGCATAGTTTTGTCTTGATTGCAGGAAAGCTTTTTGGAAGGAGCAGTAGCAGCAAGGGGATAAAATCTCAACGGAGGATCTACTTCAATCGTCGATAAAAAGGTTAGTTGATTCTTCTCATGTTTGCCTGAGAAAAGGGGTTTTAGATTTGGGTAGAAGGTTAAAATTAAGCTTAAGAAGGGTCATGATCTGCATGCAAGTTTAAATCCCTAGCTTGCTAGTCCGTAGGGTAGAATACCCCACAACAGAATTGGCGACTCCACTGGGGAATATTTTTCTCTTAGGGTTTCCGGATTTCATTAAAGGTTCTTGGGTAGTTCGAAGAAGTTTAGTCTCTGTTTCTTTGTTTATTTTTGTTGTCTATTAGGTCAATGCTAGCAGGGGACCTGGTTATCAATACCAGTTTTCCTTGACTGAGGCTTGACATTTATTCTCAGGACACACAGAGGTACCCGCGGCCTGCAGAAGCCCTGCCCGCGGGTAACCCGCGCCCTAACCTTCTACAGCCCGCATTTTAACGCCTGTTGTAGTGGTTTCAGTAGCGTGTAGAGCCCAGGAAGATTAAGAGGCAATCTCCTCTTCCCTATCAGAAGTTTACCTTCTCAGGGGGATTTCTGGATCCTGTCTGGGTCTTGATTGGTTTATTGGCTTGCTTTCAGTCTGTCTTATTGTTTTGGTTGTTTTTTGCATTTGTTTTCTTTTTTGCAAATTTTCCTTTTCTATCGAAGTGGAAGCATCCAAGCCTTTAGGAGACCCTAGCTGTCAATACCAGAGGCCTCTTTCAGGTCTGGGCTGCCTATGTTTGATTTTTTCTCATATTTTATACCTACCCGCGGGTTGCTTCAGTTTTGAGCGCGGGTACCCGCGTGCTGTTATAACTCAGCACGCGGTTGACCCCGTGTTGTCTCAATGACAGTCGTGGGCCTGTCTAGTTATCTTTTAGCCTGGGTGGCATCCCCTCCTGTGGTGAGAAGTGCTCCTTTCAGGGTTTGGAGTCTGGAGTTGCATAGTCAGCAGGTTAGGACATCTTATCCTTAGCCTGTGTTTGTTAGTTGATGTTTTGATAGAAAAGACAAAAGAGAAAAAATATTTGTTTTATGGTTTTTAGGCAAGTGTTAGAATCGGTACTGTTTTGATTTCTTTTTTGCATTTTGTGTGCTCTGATTCTGTTTGCGATCTGCGCTTTAAGCCAGAGTTTTCTTTTCATTCTCTTGGTTTTGTTCTTGTCAACATTTTTCCTTGTTGTGTTATTTTACAACGAAATAAAAAACAATTTCTCGTTTCATTTTCTTCTTGGTTTGAAGATTGTGTTGTTGCATCAGTAGCTAGGAAAGAAATATGTTTTGCATAAGTTTTGGCAGTGCATGTCAAGTATAAGTAGCTCGCAGATATGAGTGAAAATCCTTCATATTTACTGCATAAAATCTTAGTAATTTCGAAAAGAAAAGAAGTCTTTCATTGAAAAGTTGTTGGTTTTGCATTTTAGTAAAAGTTTTTGTGTTCACGCATTTTTGTTCATTTTGCTTTGAGTCTTTTCACACACCATCAGTTTCACTTTCGCACCTTGTGACTTTTAAAAATCCCATTAAAAGCAACGCTAATTAAAATCAAGTAGACTTTTCTGTTTGTAGGGTGCATACACTAGCTCAGGAATAGGGCCTTGGAATAGGTTGGAGAGTAAATTCTCCAAGGCCACCCAAACCAAACATTGGAGTCTGTCAATAGGGAGTGTAGAAGTCCAGTTACGGAAATTTATTCAGGACCCCCCTCTAACACAGGGGCTAAACACGAGGTCGCGTAAGGAAAGGTAGCGGAGATAACCCCTCCAAAGCTGGACCGAGCGTTGCGGAGAACACATATAGAGGATCTGTTAAGGGATTTCGTCATTTTCATTTGCCACGGAGCTTTGTGGGTCTCAAATCCGTTCGAGGTCCTCAGTCGTCTTCCAGACCATTTTCTCTCGATACCCTCGACAGGTTTCGGGCTTGATACCCTTCTCATTGTGGTCTACCCGACTACCGACTGTACCCGCCTGATGATTGTTCACGTGCTGGAAAACTAGTTGCCTATGTTTTCTAGGGACATACACAGGTGACTGCGGGGGTAAACCGCAGTACCTAGGATGGACATCAGACCAACGCTTTGCAGAGTATACCCGGAGGGTGCTTCCGTATTCGAGTTGCACTTGCACCGGTAAGTTGCTCTAGTGTTGGTTGTTGTAACTATTCTTCCTACTAGTTTAGTGCTTGCTTGATTTATCTTATAGGGGCTTTCTTTTAGTGCGTGCTACTATTTGTTCGTGTAGAATACCTTAGCGTGTCGTGAATCTTCTCACACAATGGAGGATTCAGAGCTCCTCCGGTCACGAAGGCTTCTGGGCCTGCCGCCGGTGATACTGGAGCCACCCCCGCCACCATTGAGGCGAAAGCTAGACCATCAAGGGTCTTTCGAAGCAACTGGGGATTTTGATCCCGAACAACCCCCCGAGGAATCGACCGCCAATCTTGGATTGGTTGAAACCTCAAACATTGATACTTGGCCAGACATCATTGTGCCAATTCAATTTTATGAACGCCTATCAGTTCCTAACCTAGTGATGGAACCAAACTCGGTTACTTCATCTGGGAATTCTTCCATTCCCATCACTGTTGCTACCACAGGAGAATCTTCTCCTAACTTGCCTTTGTCGGCGGTCCAGGCCACCACGGTCTCGGCCGCAACTACGTCGCATAGTGGACCGACCCCGTCTATCGTGGCGGCCACACCTCTTTACACACCTAGTGCGACAGGCGCTCCATTTTCATACGGTATGCCTAGTTCAGGTACTAGTCCTGCACTCACTTCATCCACTTTCCAGACTTTGGTTCTAGGGGAAGGGAGCTCTAACGCTCCTCTGCAAGGTCAACTTGTGGGCATTCCTGTCCCTTTCAATGCTTTTCCTTACGTTGGAGGTCATATTCCTCCTTCGTCCCCTTCGCTCGGTGGATCGCATCAGCAGTCCGCCGGGCAGCCTGCACACACAAGTCCTTTTGGAGCCGGGAGTCAAGGAACACCTGCACAAACTCAGTCGGTAGGTTCTTCACCGTTTCTCTGGAACGGGACGTTTGGTAATAACGCTTTAGCATCCGTTTCTTTCCCATCTGGGGGCACACCTGTTTTTGGACAGTTTACGTCGGCACAGGGTACTATTCCTGCGCTGGGGGCACATATACCAAGACCTTGGAACTCAGCACAAGGATCCGTTCCATCCTCTGGAATGTCGTTCTGGGGTAACTCTTTCCACAGCCATTGGAACCCCGGATAGAATTCTATGCCTCTTCCATCAGGACCGGCATGGGTTAATCTGTCCCAAATTCCATCAAACACGATGAATGCCCAACATCCTATGTCCTTCTTGGGGAATCAGCAAATGATGTCTCCTCAAATGCAAAACCCTTACGCTAGTCAGGGCCACGGTTTCTACCAGAACCCGGGCCAGCAGCCAAACTTTTCCTGGCAACCTAGTGCCAGTCCAACTCCAGGACCCTCTTATCCCAGCTATCAGCAGCAACCTAAACTCCCTTTCTTGGCGATGTTACACTTTCCAGATTTAACACGGTTGTTGAATGATCCTATCTGTCACGATCCGCATTGGCCTCCAATGCCAACGAAGTTTCCTTCGGACATCCCAAAGTTCGAGGCCAAGCCTAACGAAGATCCAGGTGATCACGTGACTACTTTCCACTTATGGTGTTCATCTAACTCACTAAAAGATGACTCTATCCAGTTGCGATTGTTTCAACGCACCCTTATTGGGAGTGCCGCGAAATGGTACATAGAGCTTGATCGTTCACGATATTCTTCTTTTGGCGAACTGGCTATGGCCTTCCTTAACCATTTCCAGTTACCTGTGAGATACGACGCCGGCACAGAATTGTTGGCTAATTTCAAGCAGATGACCTCGGACCATATCTCGGACCATATTCGAGAGTGGCGACGCCGAAAGAGTCTTATCAAGGTACCCATCCTACCAGCATTCCTGCTTGAGTGGTTCCTTAAGTCTTTAGTTCCACAGTTATCCAAAGACGTTGCAACTTCAGGGGTTTTCTCCGAGGAAGATGCCATCATGAGGGCTCAATAGTTTGAGCTTATCTATTCTCAGTCTGGTCTATTGTACACCATCCTGCCGGATGCACCACGATCGATTCTGGACAAAACCCGACAGAGGGCCGGACCACATGCCGATGGTATAGTTGGTTCAGCACAAACCAAGCCCGCTGAGCAATTGACAAAACAATTGCAGCAGTTATTGATACAACACTCGGTGGCCAGCTAGACTACTGGTTTGGTTGCTCCTCCTACTCAAACGTCGGAAGTACACTCCGTATAGACGACTAACCCAAAGGCCAACCAGCAGCCCGAAGGGAAGAAAAAACAACGCAAGAAGAGTAAGGGGGATAAAAAAACAAATGAAAACGCTGGTGAGGGCACCACAAAAAAGAGGAAGGCGAGGTATCCGTGCAACCTTTGTGCGGAAGACCACCCAACCCACCTATTCCCTTGACTTGCAGAGGCCCAGAAGTTTGTCACACAGCAACAGCAAGCCGTGTTGACTAATCCCTTTCAGCATGGGAAAAATTTAACTCAAGCCTCTGCAAGTACAGAGGGGGGCAGCCACGAAAACTGCCCTCCCCCAAATAGTTCATCTTCCGTGAACGTATATATGGTGAAAAGTGACGCTTTCATTATGACTAGAGCTCACGATTATAGCAAACCAAGTGCCCCTGAGAAGGGAAAAGAAGCCGAGATCCCATCTCTTCCCCTACAGATCGAGAAGACGTAGGGTGAAACAATGACACATATCCCAAAAGGTGCATTTAAGCGAGCTTCTCATAATCCAAACACAAGGGCCACCCAAAACTACTCTGTGGTGGAAGATTTATCACAAACCCCTTGTGCCATGTCCGCTTTGGAGGTCCTCCAAAGTTTCCCTGCTCAGAGGAAAGCCTTGTTGACTTCTTTGGGCTCTACTGAGACTTGTAACCCGGGAACCATCATGTTGGATACAACTGACTTGAAAGCTCGTTTTCCTTACCACGTTGCATTTCAGATAGTAGTGGCTCATCCCACGAAAATTTTTACATGAAATATCTTCCGCACGGTGGTAGACAAGGGTGCTTCGACTTGCGTTATGTCGTTAGCATGCTGGAAAGCCATTGGTCAACCTGAGTTGTCTCTGTCACCTACTCTCCTCACTGTGTTCGATGGTCGTTCTTTCCGACCGCATGGTGTCATCCCTTCTTTCCCTGTGCAGTTAGGGGGAAAGACCGTGTGCGTCGAAGTAGAGGTAGTCGACGCCCCCATCGATTACAATTTATTGTTAGGTCGTAGTTGGAATTATGCAATGCAAGCGGTGGTCGCTACAGTTTTCATAGTCTTACTGTTTCCACATGAAGGCCAGATAGTGACTATTGATCAGTTGTCCTTCTCTCGACCTGACCCAGCCTTGGGGGCATCCACGGTTCCCATGGTAGATAATCCTCAAGCCGGTGTCGTCAATGTAGGAGTTGGTTTGTGCCCATCTTTGATGGGTACCTTCGATTACCCACCTCCTCAAGGCGATGTCAAGTTTATATCGACTCACCACAAGGCTGAGATTTTCCATGTTTCGTCGTTCCGCACGACTTACTTTCAGGATCTGTGGACTCTTCCTTCCCCATCAGACACGATGGATGCGACAGGGCATGCAGGAATTTCTATGCCCTTGTCGGCCGCTGAAGTAGCGTACTCTTTGGTTCAGCAAACTTCAGCTACTCTTGATCCGATTCCCACATAAGAGTTGGATCCACTTCTTGAGCCTATTTGGGCTCAATATTCTCTTGTCAACACCGATTCGTTAGACTTAGTATTACCTTCTGACGAAGCCATAATCGAAGCAATAACTGGTTCGGACAAACCCTGGGACGATCTTCATCACAGATCATACTTCCTCCCGGAGTTACACCGAATCGAGGCAGGAGAATTCACTATCACCATGACGGGAGATCAGCCTTGTCCCATTAACCTCTTGGCTACACGGGATATTTATGCTGAGGGCAACATGGCGACTATCGCTTCCACGATACCTATCAATATATCCTGAAACCCCGATGTCATGGAGAATGTCTTCGTCGGAGCGGATTGCTCCCCCGAAGAGATTCAGATTTACACAAATCTTTTTAAAGAATTCCGTGATGTTTTTGCTTGGTCTTACGAGGAAATGCCAGACATCGATCCAAAAATTGTTGAACATGAGATCACTACATATCTGGACGCTAAACCTGTTTGACAGAAACTTCATCCAGTTAATCCTAGGAAGGCAGCAGCTATCAAAGCTAAGGTTGAGAAACTGCTTAAGGCAGGGTTCATATACCCTATTCACTTGACTCAATGGGTGTCAAATCCCGTGCCAGTCGATAAAAAACAATGCACGATTCGTGTCTGTACCGATTTCCGTGATTTGAACAAGGCGTGTCCAAAAGATAATTACCCAACCCCATTCATCGACCAGATCATTGATGAGTGCACCAGTTGCGAAGCCTTTTCATTCATGGATGGTTTTTCGAGCTATAACCAAATCGAAATCAAACCCGAGGACCAACATAAAACGACATTCATTTGTCCGTGGGGTACATTCGCCTATCGAAAAATGTCTTTTGGTCTCAAGAATGCTGGAGCCACTTTCCAGCGGGCCATGTATTTTGTGTTTCACGACCTCAAACATATAGTCGAGGCATATCTAGATGATTTAGCATCACTCTCTCGCAAGCGAAAGGATCATCCTACACACCTCCGACTCATCTTTGAATGCTGTCGCTACTTCCGGATTTGCTTGAATCCCAACAAGTGCAGCTTTTGCGTCACGTCAGGACGTTTGTTAGGTTTCATCATTTCAACAACGGGGATCATGGTCGATCCTCTCAAGGTGGAGGCGATAATCCAGTTGCCCCCCCCACGCACAATTTTACAACTTCAAAGTCTTCAAGGTAAGGAGAACTTCTTACGACGCTTCATCGCCAACTATGCTGAAATCACCAAGGGCTTCATGTGTTTACTGAAGAAAGACGTTCCTTTTTTCTGGGACGCAGCAGCGCAGCGCTCTTTTGACGCATTGAAACACGCCCTTACAACCACACCTCTGCTACGGCCACCGAATTATAACAATAATTTCCTATTATATCTAGTTGCCGCAGAGTCAACCATAGGCATGGTTTTAGTTCAGGAAGATGATTCGTTTGCTGAGTACGTGATCTATTACCTGAGCCGAGGCCTCGTAGGACCGGAACTTAATTATACACATCTCGAAAAACTTGCGTTGGCAGCAGTCCATGCTGTTCAACGGTTCCGTCACTATGTTCTATTTCGTAAGACCACTGTCGTCGCTGTCGTGAATCCATTTCAGTACATGTTGACACGACGAGTTATAGGCAGAAAAATCAGTAGATGGATGGTTATCCTCCAAGAGTTTGACTTAGATTTCATTTTAGCGAAGTCCAAGAAGTCGTTGGTCTTCGTAGAACTTATCTCGAAACTTCCGGTTGAGTCAGGTGACGTTGTGCCTGAGGAATCCCCTATCCGGGGTGATATGTTTTTGATAGAATCGTCTAATCCCTGGTACAGAGATATACTGATCTATCTCCAGACCTTGAAGTGTCCTACCTCTGCTTCTCGTGATAAGCATCGACGGATACGCCATCAGGCCAAGAACTATCTTATACTCAATGATACTTTGTATCGGCGAGGTGTAGATTGTATTTTTCATCGATGCCTCACTCATGAGGAGGCCGTCATAGTGCTCAACGATTGTCATACAAGAGCTTGTGGCGGTCACTTATCCAGGATGGAAACAGCCCAAAAAAATTTACGAGCAGGTTACTTGTGGCCCACACTTATTAAAGACTATATTGAGTCGGTCAAGAAGTGCCATCCGTGCCAAATCTTCTCACGGAAGATAAGGGCACATCCAGCTCCAATGTTTCCTGTTATCACCGTCGATCCCTTCACCAAGTGGGGGATTGATTACACTACATGCAACCCCCCATCAACAAGGGGGCACCGCTATATCATTGTGGTTGTCGACTACTTCACTAAGTGGGTCGAAGCTATGCCGACGTTCAAAGATGATGGAGAGACTGCGGCTCTCTTCTTGTTTAACCAGATCATAGCACGGTTCGGAGTCCCGAGAGAGATTGTCACTAACCATGGCAGTCACTTTCAAAATCAAATGATGATCGAGTTAATGTCAAAGCTTGGGTTACGACAAGAACACTCGTCACCTTACTATCCCCAAGCCAATGGGCAAGTGGAAGTTGTTAACAAAACGCTTAAAACAATGCTACAGCGAACCATCAACTCAGCCAAATCCAATTGGCATTTGATGTTATACTCGGCATTATGGGCTTATCGAACATCAGTTAAGACTGCAACTGGTTTCTCACCTTTCCAACTCGTTTACGGGCTGGAGGCAGTCCTACCCATTGAATGTCAAATTCCATCTCTGAAATTGGCAGTACAGTTACTGCCAGACACTTCTCCGCTTGAAGAACGGTTAGTACACCTTGAGAAGCTTGATGCACAGCGTCGCGATGCGGCCCTGGCCAACGAGGCCCATAAAAATAAGGTTAAGTGTCAATATGATAGGTCCGTTCGTCCTCGGGTTTACTCTGAGGGCGACCTTGTCCTGGTTTACGACCAAGATAAGGACCCCCTGGGGGCAGGAAAGTTTAAACCCATGTGGTTCGGACCCTTCATTGTTAAGGAGGTGTTAAAAAAGGGCGCTTATTTTCTGGTCGATTTTGAAGGGAATGCTTTGGCGGAGCCTAGAAATGGGCTCTACCTCAAGAAGTACTACTCATAGGGTCACTGTGGGTAACTTTTTGTAACATATGTATAGTCTCTGTGCTATTACTTTCTTTCGTTTCTTTTGAAAAACGTGTCATGGACGTGTCATTAAAGTTATCTTTCATCACTATGGCAGATGTCAAGTGAGTCCGATGTGTTCATTGGGTATGCGGACGACACTAGTCGGCACACGCGGAGGCTTGCCTCCGCAGTTTGGGTAATCTTTACACCACAGGGTCAGTTGTTATCTTCCGGAGGGATATGCTTAGGTGACACCACAAACAATGTTGCTGAGTATAGCGCAGTTATCGAGTTGCTTCGTGACGCTTTGTCATTGGGTATCTCTCGTCTCCGGGTCTATCTAGATTCTCAACTGGTTGTGTCGCAGCTAAACAGAATATACCATGTGCACGATCCTACTCTACACCGAAGATTCCTTAGGGTACGTCTCTTGGAACGCAACTTTGATTATATTACATATTTTCATGTTCCTAGAAGTCTAAATCAAATCACAGATACTCTAGCTAATCACATTTTAGATTGGCATCTTGCTCACACATAAAGAAGATCATGATCAAACACATGTAAATACATTTTGTACACATAATCCATCAAGACACATAAAAGAAATAAAATCATATATATACATCATAAAAATCCGCAGAGTACATAGATGGGCGCAAACGCCTCAAAAAATGGGAACCATAACGAGTCACTGGGGCTTATGCCCTCAAAAAATATAATACATATCAGTGCTCGAGGCACATAAAAGTCTACAAAATCTGTTCAGGGCCTATGAGCCCTGTTATAGTCATATACATCCCGACCCAACCGCCTAAAAAATCGGACCCATGTCTGAGGTAACCCCACCATATGAGTCTGCATGGAGGGTGGCAAGTCCTCTATCTCTATCATAGGAACTGTGCAGGTGATCTCAGTAAAGTTTCGCTCAATCCGCCCAAGAGCCCTCTCAGCCTCTCCTGCTGGAGGGTTCCCGGCTACTGCTGCTCCCCTGGCGGCGGCAGCTGCGGCCTCTGGCCGTGGACGGCGCCTGTTCCGTGCAAAATTGGTAGGCCACATGGGTCCCACATCTGCATGCAACACAAGGTTCACCCATCAAAAACTCTGTTATCCAAAAAACATGATATATATCTAAAAAGACATAAAAATTACATATGCAAACAAAAAAACAGTACAGGTGGAGACTTACCCATCTCCCCTCGCTCCTCACCAGGAGGCACTGGCATCGCTGGATCTCTGGAGAAGTCAATCCCCGCGTATGGGTAGTCCTCGATGGCAGGGATCTGCCATGACAACCAAGCAAAGAAGTCGTCGTTGAAGGCCTCCACGGTCCTTCCGCCACCCTGTCGCGGCAGTAATGCTGCCCATCTACATACTGTGGGGAAAATCACCAGATGTCCTCGTACTGTCATCCGAGGACTGAAGCATGGAACTCTCTCAAAGAAAATCGAGCACAAGATAGTCTCGAACCTGAAGTTCCTGTGTGCCTGCTGACGACAATCTATCAATTGCCTCTTCATACTCTCGAGCAATGTGGTACTCCAGTCATAGATTTGTGCATTCATGCACTGAACTGCACAGTTCATATGGGCGCGCGACGCCTGATGTACGGCTAAGGAGCCGGTAATTTGCCCAATGAGCGATAATATGGTCTGTAGAGTAAGGTTGGTGACACTGCCAACCGGTATCCAGGAAGTCCCCTGGTTGGTCCCAGCCACGCAATACTCTGCTATCAACTCTGAGACTTTGCTCGGTCCCGCAGGAAACGTCTGCAAGTTAACGGGTTCCCCTCTCCTCGAGAGGCCCATCAAAAAATAGATGTCCTCAGTGGTGGGCACCAAGGATTGCCCCTCGATCATAAAGGCCTCAACATCAGGATGCCAATAGTCAACCAGGGCATTCAGCAGCCTTGGTTGTGCGCGCATAAATGGACATAAGAAAAAATTCACGAGGCCACACTGTGTCAGCACGGCCATCACATTTGGATCTGCAGCTACTGCCTCATTGGCAGCCTCATTCTCTCTCTCTCTCTAATGCACATACATCCTACAAAATCACAAGTCAAAAAAGGAGAGATTAATATCTTGCAAAACAATTTTCTCGTTGCGCGGGGGTAACCCGCGGGCTGTCGAGGCGACAGTCACGGGTACCCGCGCTCGGTTTTGACTCTGAGCACGGGTACCCGCGGGCTGTCTCTGGACAGCCCGCGGGTTACTAGGGCCGACCCTTTAGAGGGCGACGGCCACCCCCCCAACACACTCAAAAACAACAAAATAAGTATTGAAATGCAAGATGAGGGAGTTTGTACTTACTTGTTCTGAGCAGAAGTCTGTTTGGTCCACTGTAACTCCCGGAATCATGATCTATAGCAAAGGGGGTCTTTTGGCTCCAGAGTCAATTTCCAAATCAGCAATGGTGATAATGAGTTGCCAGCTTCTATTTATAGACTTTTTGGCCTCTTTTTGTCACCCTTTTGGCCCCTTTTATCAGTTTTTTTATACCAAAAACCATTTTGGGTGGTTTCGGAGTTATATGGAAGGGATTTGATCAGGTATTGGGACACTTTTCATTGAGTTTCAGAAAAATAAAAATAAAATACGCATAAGGGCGGTCCATAAAAAAAAATTCAAAAAATCAACCTGAGCATATAGGGTAGGATTTCATCCCCACTGTGGCATCTCATTGCCTTTTGTTTTTACAATATAGGATCGACCCCATCCAGTTGTGACATGGAACCGTCATTTCTGCTCTAGAAGTGTTGCAATTTGGTGGTAGAGCTTACCAAAACATGGATGCCCTAGGTAGTTCCTGGTTGCATTACGGTGTCCATGCCGTTTCTGACAAAATAGTAGGCTCGAGAGTCCGTATAGTATTTCCTGAATATGAGTTTGAGCCTCATTTTCATGAGTCTTTTTCACTCTTTTCCTTACCCTTCGAACTCCCAAAACATAACGGGTCTCCTTTTAAGCCCTTTTCAGACCCTTTAAACATGAAAAGATTGTCGAGCGATCTTGTGACCCTTCACGCTCGTTAAACTGAAATTTGAAGTCACATCCGTCTGGCGGTAGTTTACCCCTTTTTCGGTCCGGACGGTCAATTGTACGAACAAAGGAGCGCTCTATTGAATTTCCATTCTTTAGAAGAGTATCCTCAGGTATAATTTTATTCCTTTTTCGGGCCTGAGGGACTAAATTTACGAAAAAGAAACCCCCCCGGAGTCCATAGTTAAGCTCTTTTCAGACTCCCTAAAATTGAAAAGATTGCTGAGTGACCTTATTCTTTCACACTCGTTAAATGGTCCAGAAGAATATTCCTGACGGATTCCATAGTTAAGCTTTTTTCAGACTCCTTAAAATTGAAAAAATCGTCGAGTGATCTTGTCCTTGTCACACTCGTTAAAATGGCTTTGAATTGACGTCTAGTCGGTGCTAGTTTACCCCTTTTTCGAACCGCCTAGACTATTGACGAAAAAGGTACCCCAATGGAGTTTCCTTTTATGTTTTTTCAGACTCTCTAAACATGAAAAATCACCGAGCTTCCCTTCTCTGGGCTCATTAAACTTACTTCGAAGGACGTTACCATTGTGTGTTCTATCAACCGCACTTGCATCCTTTACCCATCAGCCTAGTAACAGTTTGCTTTTGTGTTTTAACACCTTTGGCCACTAGAGGATTTTTCCCGAGTGTTATTCCCTAGAACATCAGTCTTGTCCTTGTGCCTTGAGCTTGAATGTTTGCTATGCTCGATCCTCCACTGTAACGTAATATTCTTTTATTCTTTTTCCAAATCAACAAAAAGAACAAAAAAAATCAAATATACCCCAAAAAGAGGATGGGAAAAGTATTTTCTTTATTGGTAGCATTATGAGTCGCCCTTGGATAAAGCACATTTGTCCGTTTGATTCATCAGACTTTGGGATTTAGTATGACCTTAGGTAGCCTTGCTCACTATGTTGAGTTGTGTCCTCCACCATTTGGTTACTCTTCCAAACATATGGAGATTTTGTGTTGCCTCCTGCTTCGTAGACTTATGATTAACAGATATGCTGCCTGAGCCTTATCACTTGTCGTGCTATTGTCCAAGGGAAGTTTGTTACTTAGCCTGAGTCGGCCACTCTGCAATATGTCTCTTGTCCGCATACCCGGCCATCCAGAACGTCCAATCAAGTCTTTGTTCGAAATCAATGAAGCCTTCAGTCCGATCATCAAGATTATCAAGTCCATAACCGACGAGCCATCAAAGACCTCGGGGTAGTGCAGTCGTACACTCATATTACACTCCTACCCGAGTTTAGAAGATTTTGAAGTTGTTGCTCGAACTCTGAAGTACAGCCATCAGGCCAAATTAGCTTCTGAGAGATGGATACTTCCTATGTATATCTTTCTGATTTCGAGATATAGCTCCGCTGTGTATTATTCACGACTACTCTTTATAGTTATTTGACATGGATCTACAGTGTATTTGATTGGTAGCCATGGTTCTGATTTATCCCAAGCATGGGTATGCCCGCCTCGGTGAGACATTTGATATTTTTTGCAGATGGCACCTCCTGATTCCTGATTCCTGGGCTCACTCATTCAGCATCTCAGTACAGATTGGTAAAGAATTGGTAATGTATTTCGGCCATCAGATGCTCTTCTGACCTCACACATTAGGGGGCATCTGTTATAACCCTAAAATGCACCACACGGGCTTACCTGGCATCAGGCCAACTCATGTCTCTTCCTTGCCAAAGCCATGCTGAATAAAACCTTGAAAAAACACTTAAATCAAGAAACACGCGCCCTAACCTCTCACTGGGCACGTTGGACCGCTTGTTGGCCTTCTACTGCACGCAGTGGAACGCGGGCTAGACCACTACAGCCCGCGTTTACCTAACAAAGCAAAAAATCAGGAAATTTTCCGCCGGGACGAAGAGCTTTTTGACAGTTAACTGGAACTCCCAGCCATGCATGGCCGAGAGTTCACCTAAAACCCTAGCTCCTTCTAGCCTATAAAAGGAGGGGTAGGGGTAATATTCAAAGGAGGAAAAATCATAGCAAAGAAACTCTGCCAAATTACCAAGTCCGTTTTGTCCCAACCCTTTAGCCTTTCCTCAAGCTTTAGGAGAATTCAAGCAAAGCAGTTGGAGGACAAAAGAAGAGGAAGAGCCCAGGATTAGGATCGAGGAATGGTGGCCGGTCTCTAAAACGGATTTTTGGAAGGAGCAGCAGCAGCAAGGGGATAAAATCTCAATGGAGGATCTACTTCAACTGTCGATAAAAAGGTTAGTTGATTCTTCTCATGTTTGTCTGAGAAAAGGGGTTTTAGATTTGGGTAGAAGGTTAAAAGTAAGCTTAAGAAGGGTCATGATCTGCATGCAAGTTTAAAGCCCTAGCTTGCTAGTCCGTAGGGTAGAATACCCCACAACACATAGCAAAGACTTGGAAGCTCGCTTCAATACCTTGCAATCTAATTTCATAGAGACCCAACAAGAAGTGAGACAAATCAGTGCCAATATTTCCACCATCAATACAAGCATGCAATCCTCCATCACCGCCTCAATCGTGGAACTGAAACAAGACATGACTACCGGCTTGAATCTGTCATTTCAATGATCTACACAAAGCTACAGATCCCCCTCTATCTGACCCACCTTTGCATACCGAAGTTGAAACTTCCTCTCATTCCCATAATTTTCAGCCCCATCACTTTCAGCATGACCTACGCCTTCCGCAGGTGGATGTGACCAAATTTTATGACTCGAATCCCACTGGTTGGGTAACTCAAATGGAACATTAATTCTCTTTGTATGATATTACAAATGAATTGGCCAAACTCCGGTATTGTGTTCTCCATCTAGATCAAGAACCTTGGCAATCGTGGTTGTTATCACTGAAATTTCGTCTGCACATGGCGACAAGAACTCCACATAATCAAAACAGCAATGAAGTCATTCATGGCACTGAATTAAGTTCACAGCATTCCAGAAGGGTCAAAAATTATACAAAGTAACCAAAAATTAAAGGGCGCTTTACAGCAGCTTGATGCGCGCGCATATGCGCGGGACAAAAATGTGTTACTAGCGCATGCACGCCCGACGCGCGCCTGTCAACACAAAAACCTGCGCATCTGCTAATATGGCGCATTAATTGCATAAGTTGGCCTCCCGACCGCCTATGGACCAGCCCCCAAGATGATTTGACTCTCGAATCAGGGTCGGCTCTGCAAATTCGACGAATTAATGACCTAAGTGAACCCTAAACAGGTCCGTGTTCACACCGGAAGTTGGTTACGTGACTGCCTGAAAAATGCTATAAATAGTCGTGAAGACTCACTGTTTTAGCAGGGAATTCGAAGCATTGTTACGTTGTCCAGATGATTTAGAGCTTAGCCTTTGACAAACAGTTCATCAGCAGTGTAACCCAGAGTTCTTTCACCACTCAGTTCAGTTCTGTTCATTTTGTAAGGAAAGCATTGTGTTGAGGGCCCCGAAGGACCTTCCGCTGGAGGGAGAGGGAACCCCTGTCTCTGTCTTCAGCGTGTGCTCTGGTTTCATGAATAATACCAAGCCTGAAACCATTGATGACCCGTGTGTCTGATGTTTAATGTTCCTTGTCTATTTTTGTAATGTTATTTGCTTTCAGTTCGTAGTTAGATTGTATTTAGTTTTGTTTTCTGTTAACCCTTTTGTTCCACAGCATCCTGTTCTTCCCTACCAAGCCCAACAGGGCATGCTAGCGTTCCCATTTCTACTCACCCGTTGACGATTTGAACATGAACAGATTGGCGACTC
Source organism: Picea engelmannii (assembly GCA_009831015.1). Taxonomy (NCBI): domain Eukaryota; kingdom Viridiplantae; phylum Streptophyta; class Pinopsida; order Pinales; family Pinaceae; genus Picea; species Picea engelmannii. The sequence goes on along the minus strand of ML838331.1, from coordinate 39,486 downwards.
CGCTAGGGAGTTTAGGTATCAAATCCTCCCTCAATTGGATTTAATTCACTTTCCTTTCTGTTTTATTAACTTGCAGGGACTCAAACCGGCCTCCGCTGACCTGCGAGACAGTCGATTCACAGGAGAATCGAGGGAAATTTATCCGGAATTTATTTTTCAGTCACGAGCACGAACGCACGGGTATTCCACCCCACAGACGCGCGCATGCACTCTAGTTGTTAATACTGCCCGCGCGCACGTGCCACACGCGCCTCTGTCCATACTCACAGCCGCACATTGGACCTAAATTTTTCATTGTAAGGTTTTTTGATGTGGAGGAAGTCAATTTCCTTCTCAAGAATGATGTCATGCATGCTCTAAATACTGCACCACTTAGACCCCTCAACTTATAAAGGGGATAATCTAGCAAACATAGGCACTTATGTGGATAAAAAATCATTTTTCCCTTATTTTCTTTTTGCCACGTGGATGGCTTGCTTTGATTTATAATTTAAGTGGAACATCAAATCACATCTAAACTCACATTCGGGACTAGAAGTTGCAAGTAACAATCTTGAGTATGCTCTTCTCTCG
>ML838331.1:26122-38813 GCA_009831015.1 Picea engelmannii | reverse complement strand
GGGCAGGAGGAAGCAGAAGGAGCCCACCGCTCCCTGCCCCCCACGCATCCCACCACCTTGTGCACTATGTGAGAAAGAGGGCCACCAAACCAACAACTGCCCATCCCTACCTGAATTACGGAATTTAATTCCTCCCAATCCCACTTCATCAACACCCGTCACTACTGCAAGTACTACTACCACCAACTCTTCCAGTAGTAAAGGGTTGAGGACTAAATTTGTGTGTGCTATATGTTCAGAATATGGCCATTACAATCACCATTGCCCAGCACTGCCACGTTTTCGACAGACGTTAGCGGTTGTACGCCAGAATTTCCAGAACAACCCACGCCCTGCCACGTCGTCTTCAAACATCACTGACATTCGTTATGTCACTACTTCAGTTAATGAATGTATGAGATGCCCTTGTTCTCTTTGTGATTCACTAACCCATTTTACATACCAATGTCCTATGATACTTGCCTACAGGCAACGTCAGGTGGCCCAGCGAAACCAACCCACCGAGCCAATAATTGACATTACTTCACCACCCGAAGAGCGTCGTATCATCTCTCGAGAACTTGAGGCACTCCCAACACCTCCATGGTTCTTAAATGACATCTCTGAGGAGTTACCCCGCAATCCTCCCAACTCTCCAGTTCACACAGAGACCCTCCACCCAACCACTACCGGTACCCCTCAGTACTTCAACATATGGTTTATGTCGAGCGAACCCTCACTTTCTGCTTGTACCCCTCCCCTTGCTACTCCAGCAGGGGGCACTCACACTTTCACTGAGATCACTCATCACGACCCATTATATTCCCGTTGTTTCCACAATGACGAGGAAATACTGGAAGAACTACACAGCCCAGAATTTCCCTGGGATGCACTATATCATCGTGCACTCTTCCTCCCACAGGAAGCCCTCATGCCTCCTAACCAAAACCCCGTGTACACGGTCGAAACCAAAGATTTTATACCATCTGGAGCTATTGATTGGTTCAAGAATCCCATCCCTGCCCAAGACGCTTTTGAAGAAGGTAATATGGCCAACATTTCCCCCACCATCAAAATTGACATTTCCATTAAACCGGGCATAGTCGAAGAAATCATCATCGGAGCTGCTTGCACTCCTCAGGAAGTTGTCGCATACAAAGCCCTCTTCCAAGAATACAGAGATATCTTCGCTTGGTCATACACAAAGATGCCCGGGCTCGATCCATCTATCGTCGAGCATCACATCGACACTTGGCCGGACATCACCCCCGTTTTCCAGAAACAACGACCGCTACACCCATCCAAAGCCGCGGCTATCAAAGCCGAAATTGACAAATTACGTACAGCCGGGTTTATTTACCCCATCGCTTACACTTCATGGGTTTCCAACCCTGTACCCATCGACAAGAAACAGGGCACTATCCACGTCTGCACATACTTTCGCGACCTCAACAATGCATGTCCTAAAGACAACTTTCCAACACCCTTCATCGATCAAGTTATCGACGACTGCGCTGGCCACGAGGCTCTCTCCTTTATGGATGGATTCTCTGGCTATAACCAAATTCAAATCCACCCAGCCAATCAGTATAAAATTGCATTCATTACCCCATGGGGTACTTTCACATATCGTGTCATGCCTTTTGGCTTAAAGAATGCCGGCGCAACTTTCCAGCGGGCCATGACATACATATTTCACGATCTGGCTGAAATCATCCTCGCCTACTTAGACGACCTCACAGCTCGATCTAAGAAACGCACCCAACATCTCGATGATTTACGAATCATCTTTCAATGATGCCGCCAGTACAACATCTGCTTGAATCCCCTCAAGTGCGTGTTCTGTGTCACCGCAGGGCGCCTCCTTAGTTTTATCATCTCACAAAGTGGTATCACCGTGGACCCCCTCAAAGTCAAAGCCATCACCGAGATTCCAGCTCCTCGGAATATACGACAACTTTAGAGTCTACAGGGTAAAGCTAACTTCCTCAGATGCTTTGTTCCTGATTACGCTATACGCGCACATGGTTTCCTTCGCTTACTATGTCACGACATCCCTTTTCATTGGGATGACTATGCCCAACAATCGTTTGATGATCTTAAAACAGCACTTTCCAACGCACCTTTGATTAGTGCACTGGATTACAGTCGCGACTACATCCTCTACGTATCAGCATCAGCTGTATCAGTAGCCGGTGTCCTTGTCCAGCTCGGAGATGAAAATCGTGAACACGTCATTTACTACGTTAGTAAGAACCTCTCCGGGCCTCCCCTGAAGTACAAACACGAAGAGAAACTTGCTCTTGCAGTTGTCCTTGCAGTTCATAAACTGCGCCATTATATCCTGCTTCGCACCACCAAGGTCGTTGCAGATTCAAATCCTATGCAATATTTGCTCAGTCGTCGCCAACTTAACGACAAATTTGCTCGATAGATCGTTATCCTTCAGGAGTACGACCTCGAGTTCTCAACACCAAAGAGTAAGAAGGCCCTCGTTCTCGCCGAACTGGTCATGACCCTTCCCTCTGACACACCCAGTGCCCCCGTCAATACTGACTTCCCTGACGAACATCTCTTTTACATCGCGTCGGATGATCCTTGGTATGGCGACCTTCTCGTCTACCTATGAACTCAAAAGTTTGGTAATCACTTATCGCGAGATGATCGTCGACGCATTCGCCATCAGGCCCCCCCGCTATCTCCTCATCGGAGACATCTTATACCTCACCACCACCACCCTCCATCAGCATCCTCACCACCACCCTCTCCATCAGCGTCAGCTCGCCACCACTAATCCGGTGGGGCGCCCGGGTCCCGTACACCCGCACTATCATCGCTGCTACGCAACGATGCAACAGAACATCTATCGCACGGATACGCACTGATGACCCAGTTATATAGTGCTCGCCTGAGCAATATCGCTCGGTGACCTCCGCCAGATTAGTGTCCCTCGGCAGCACAGGCACTGCCAGCAACAGTGTTCCCCGAAAGGGGAGCCCAGTCAAAAAGTAGATGTCCTCCACCGCAGTGAAGGCAACCTGCTCTCCTCGCACAAGGAAGCAGTGCTGCTCAGGGCTCCACATCTCAATCAGAAACTGGAGCAAATACTCCTAGGCCCATATTAGAGGACACTCAAAAAACTTTAGCAACCCACTGGTTGCTAAAGACACCCGCACTGCCGGCCTCGCCTCGGCCACCTCCTCCCACAGTGGCTCCCAGTCCCGCTCGCGCCATCGCACATCCATGCTCACTGATTGTCGCCTGCACACAACCCAGAATCCTATATTAGCTTAGAATAATTCAATACATCAAATAAGCTAATTTTTTCACCTTGAAACCTTGCCTCCAAGGCGCAGTTTTTACCCCCACAGGTGCGCACACATGCGCGCCTGTTCACCCTACAGGCGTGCACACATGCGCGCCTGTTCACTTTACAGGCGCGCGCTAGAGCGCGCCTGTCGTACCCACAGGTGTGCTCTAGAGCGCGCCTGTTCAACCTACAGGCGCGCACTCATGCGCGCCTGTATACCCCACAGGTGCGCCCTCATGCGTGCTTTTCCAGTGTACAGGCACGCACTCATGCGCGCCTTCCACTGAGTCGCCCGCGCATTGGGGCCCACCCTCTACCCAAAGACCCCCTACAACTCCCGTACGACCTCCCGTACCTACCCTGCCCAAAAATTTGAAACCTATAGCTATGCAGGATATTCAGACCACTAACCTGAATCTCGCACGCCGGGAAATGGATGCTTGATGCTCTCAGAATCGCTCAATCTCCTCTCGATCTTCTCTGGAACTCACTGTAGCAGCAGGTACAAATGAGGTGGCAATGTGGGCCCTACAGCTATATATAGGGTTTTTTCCAAACTTCCACTCATCATTCCGGGAGCCCACAGCGTCCATTTTTCGAACCGTCTTCAGGCACGGGATCAGCGTCCCGCCGCCTACATCATGGCTATCTCTGGGCCACTTTTTACCCGGAGCCCCCCGAGGTGCCTTTTTTTTTCACATCATGGCCAGGTACGCACATGCATTGTCACATTTATCTAAATACATGTTCATATTTGATACTCTCTTCAGATATTGTTCACTTTGGGTATTTGGTTGTTATGTGTGCAGGTACTTGCTCCTCGGTCATCGACATCATCCCTTCAGGTATATATTCAGCACTGGCATGTAGTCTATCCCACTGAATTGCAGTTACATTTCCAGTCACACCCTCTGATATTAGCCTTTAGGATCCTCATTCCTGGCTCTGCAGTACCCAAACCTCCATTTGCATCTGCGGTACTGCAACCCGGTAGCATTCTCACCCACATGAGTTGTCCCATTCATAGCACCTTTTTTGCACTTTTGACACTCATGCCGTTTTTTATTACCCTTTAGGGATGGGAGTCCCGGTAGTCTTACATCATGTTGCGAATTAACCACATACTTATTCTCCTCATTTTGCTAGCTTCCCATATGGACTCCCAAATCATCGCTTTATGGTTATGTTCTTTTTTACCTGCACCTCCGCAGGATCATGAACTCACCATTTCATCCACCATCAGTTTTCCCATCTGCGAACCTATCTCCATTCCACCTACCTCATATAGAAACTCGCCAATGGGACCCCCACCCTTCATCAGTTTCTCGTGACAATTCCTCCCTCCTTAGGGCACGCAGTTCACACTGGGGCACCCGTTTCTGTATTTGTATATTTCTCCCCAAAATTATTTATTAATTATTATTTATTATACAAACACCTTTACCTTCAGTCATTACATTCTTTGTCGTCACCGTTGGCGACTTGCTTTCTTTTTGGCCACACGCAACCCATGTCACCCTTGGATTGGAGCAGTACTTATCATTTACCTTTGCTGGCATCGTCCATACCTTCAGAGTACTCCACCGGTCAGTTACCTCTACCCTCCGAATTTGTTTACCTTGCCCCGCCTCTGGCACAACTTAGCACTGGTCTTGTCGTCCCCCTGACACTCGACCTTGTTACACGGTTGTGGCCACTGTTTCTCTCATATATCCTCCAACCAAGGGCAGTCTTGAGTCATCCCACTTCTTGACTTCGTCCATGTACCTCTGCCACTTCATCACCTCAATAGATTCCACAGAGTACCCTTTTTGCTTCTGGGAGTCGCGTCCCCCTTTTTTCGACATCAGCACCCTTTTCCAGAAGGGAGACAGTATCTTGATTCTCATTCTCTATTAATGAGAGATCTCGGACGGCACAGGGAGAAACAACATTGTTCCCTGCTGTCGTTGGCCCCCATAACATTCGACGCCAACACTCTCTCATGTTATGGTGGGTCTTACTTTGCGACTATTGCAGTTCTTTTTGTAAATTGCCGAAGACCTCTGAATTTGGTAGGGCCATCAATGCCCACATCATCGTCGCTACTTCTTACATCGATCATTGCCTCTTATTCAGAGTATGTTCCGTTGCAGAATTGTCTTCTGCCTTTATCATTTACCGCCCCTGAGGGCGTTGTAGTTGTCTACACCAACACTTCCGTCATCTTTTGTCAGAGTTACATCACACGAGCATGGGGCATGCCCGCCTCGTTTGTACACAGTTGTATATTTTTTTTCATGCACGTCTCTCAGAAGGTCGAGATATCGGTTCCTTTTTCCTCCAACGGATCGCTTCGAAGGGTCCCACTATTGCTTTCCCTTACAACAACAGTCTCATTAGAAGAAACATTGATAGATTTCGGCTATACGTATGCTCCTAACCTCATCCATCAGGGGGCATCTGTTATCACTGAAATTTCGTCTGCACATGGCGACAAGAACTCCACATAATCAAAACAGCAATGAAGGCATTCATGGCACTGAATTAAGTTCACAGCATTCCAGAAGGGTCAAAAACTATACAAAGTAACCAAAAATTAAAGGGCGCTTTACAACAGCTTGATGCGCGCACATATGCGCGGGACAAAATAGTGTTACTAGCGCATGCGCGCCCGACGCGCGCCTGTCAACACAAAAACCCACGCATCTGCTAATACGGCACATTAATTGCATAAGTCGGCCTCCCGACCACCTATGGACCAGCCCCCAAGATGATTTGACTCTCGAATCAGGGTCGGCTCTGCAAATTCGGCGAATTAATGACCTAAGTGAACCCTAAACAGGTCTGTGTTCACACCGGAAGTTGGTTACGTGACCGCCTGAAAAATGCTATAAATAGCCGTGAAGACTCACTATTTTAGCAGGGAATTCGAAGCATTATTACGCTGTCCAGATGATTCAGAGCTCATCCTTTGACAAACAGTTCATCAGCAGTGTAACCCAGAGTTCTTTCACCACTCAGTTCAGTTCTGTTCATTTTGTAAGGAAAGCATTTTGTTGAGGGCCCCGAAGGACCTTCCGCTGGAGGGAGAGGGAACCCCTGTCTCTGTCTTCAGCGTGTGCTCTGGTTTCATGAATAATACCAAGCCTGAAACCATTGATGACCCATGTGTCTGATGTTTAATGTTCCTTTTCTATTTTTGTAATGTTATTTGCTTTCAGTTCGTAGTTAGATTGTATTTAGTTTTGTTTTCTGTTAACCCTTTTTTTCCACAGCATCATGTTCTGCCCTACCAAGCCCAACAGGGAATGCTAGCGTTCCCATTTCTGCTCACCCGGTGACGATTCGAATGCGAACAGTGGCAATGGATAAAAACTTCTCATCAAGGGTATGTTGCTTGGACACACTTTGTGGTAGAGCTTTATGGACACTTTGACACCGACACCAACCATTTAGGTTGTTTGACAAAATTGAAACAATCTGGCACAGTGGAAGACTTTATAGTTGCTATTGAGCAACTGGATTTTCATATAGAGGGCATATCTGATGCTTTTTTTCGAGAATGTTTTATCAGTGGCCTCAAGGATGAGATTCGTGCCCATGTCCTCATGGGTCGACCTCGGAGTTGGGTGAGGATACTAAAAAAGCTAAGGAAGCACAACAGGTTGTCTCTTATCGAAACCAGAAACCCTCCTTTATTCCTCGCACTAAAACAGTAAATCCCACTCCTCCTTCTACTCCACTAAAGATCCAAAAATTAACCAGGGCCGAAATGGTTGAATGCCAAATCAAAGGCCTTTTTTATAATTGTGATGAAAAATATTTTCCGGGACACAAGTGTAAGGAACAAAATCTTTTTCTGGCCATTTTAGAGTATGTTTCGGAAGAGGATTTTGAATCCACCCTGGTGTCTGAGTCACCTGAACCCACCGACATTTCCCCTCCCTCAGACCCTCTCAAAGTAGAACCAATCATTTCCCTAAATTCTCTCACTAGATTCTCTACTCCCAAAACCCTGAAACTAATTGGCTACATCAAGCATAGGAAGGTCATCATTCTTGTTGATAGTGGAAGCACCCATAATTTTATTCATCGTCACATTGCCTAAGAAACTAATTGTTATATCTGTGCAGTCAATAATTTCCAAATCATGATTTCCAATGGCAAGTCCATGAAATGTGGAGGGTGTTGTGAAAATGTGTGTCTCCAAATTGGTGACTACCACCTGAAATATCATATGTTTGCTATCGACATGGGCGGTTGTGACATTGTGTTGGGTGCAGACTGGCTAAGGACTTTGGGTCCCATTCTCATGGATTTTAAATAATTAACCATGCAATTTGACCAGGAAGGCCAGCAATATAAGTTCTGAGGCATCACTGTCGATTCCCTTGAGATAATTATTTCCCATCGTATGGAAAAGCTGCTCAAAAAAGGTCATTCGGGCATTATTTCCCAACTCTATGCCATACAAGCAAATGAGACACCCTATGTGCCATAGGATCTCCAATCCATCCTCTCTAAACATCAAGTGTTTTTTTCCACTCCCTAGGGACTCCCTCCTTCCTATGGTGTTCATGATCATTCCAATCCCCTTGTCCCAGGAAGCCTTCCTCCCAATATATGTCCCTATCGTCACCCATTTTCCCAAAAAAATGAAATTGAGAAAATGGTTCAAGAACAGCTTAACATCGGTGTTATCTTCCCTAGTACGAGCCTCTACTCTTATCCTATGGTCACGGTCATGAAGAAATAAGGTTCTTGGTGCATGTGTCTCGATTTCCACGCCCTCAACAAACTCACCATTAAAGACAAATTTCCCATTCCTATCATTGATGACCTCTTGGATGAATTTTTGTGGTGCCCAGTTCTTTACTAAATTGGATCTTCATTCTGGCTGCCACCAGATCTATATGAAAGAGGCATACATTCCTAAGATTGTCTATATAACTCATGAGGGCCACTATGAGTTTTTGTTCATGCCCTTTGGTTTGTGTAATTATCCCTCTGCTTTCCAAAGCCTCATGAATCATGTCTTCTATCCTTTTCTCTGTCATTTTGTCTTAGTTTTATTTGATGATATCCTCATCTATAGAAAAACCTGGAAATACCATCTTGCTCATGTGGATCAAGTTCTCCATCTACTCTCTCAGAACCAAATTTTCCTGAAACAATCTAAATGTGCTTTTGGTGCCTCAGAAGGCAAATACTTGGGTCATCTTGTTGGCAAGCATGGCATCGGGGTGGATCCTAAAAATATTGAAGCTATGCAAGACTGTCCTCACCCAAAGACTCTCAAAAAATTGTGTGGATTTCTGGGGTTAACAGGTTATTATCGCAAGTTTTTTATGAACTATGGAAATATTGTGGCCCCTCTAACTACACTCCTTAAAAATAATTCTTTCACCTGGACTCCAGCAGTTGCTCAATATTTTCAAACCTTCAAGATTTTCATGTGCACCACTCTAGTCCTGGCACTTCCTGATTTCACAAAGACCTTTTTCCTAGAATGTGATGCTTCAGGAAAAGGAATTGGCATTGTCCTTATGCAAGAGGGTCGACCTTTGGCCTTTACCAACAAACAATTGTCTGAATGAAATTTGGGCAAATCAATCTATGAAAAGGAAATGTTGGTTATTTTTCATGTCGTTGATCTTTAGTGCCCTTATTTATTGGGGCAACACTTCCAAATTAAGACCGATCATCAAAGCCTTGAGTATTTTCTTTAACAACACATTTCCTCCCCAGAGCAACAAAAATGGGTGACTAATCTCTTTGGATATGATTATGAGATCATTTAAAATAAAGGAAAAGACAATGTGGTTGTGGATGAACTTTCCTGAAAATATGAAGATGAAGGGTCCCTTTTTTCTCTCTCCTTCGTTGTACTAGATTGGCTCCAAGTCGTTCACCAGGAATGGCTACACGATCCCAAAAGTTTGTATTTGATACAACAATTGCAGTTCAATTCTCTAGTTTCCCTAGGGTACTCTTGGCTCCATGATGAGCTTCGATACAAAGGTCATTTGTATTTAAGTAAACAGTCAAAAATTAAATCCACGATACTTTCTAAGCTTCATGCTACACCCACAGCTAGGCATTTAGGGTTTACCAAAACCTATGACAGGGTCAAACGTTCTTTCTTCTTGGAGGGTATAAAACAGGACGTTCATAATTTTTTAGTTGAATGTGATGTGTGTCAACACCACAAGGGAAAAACAATCAAATCTCTTGGCACACTACAACCGCTTCTGATTCCACCTGCTATTTTGCGGGATGTCTCTGTAGATTTTATTGTGGGATTACCTAAATCGGGCAATAAATTAGTCATCATGGTGGTCGTTGATTGCCTTTCCAAGTATTCTCATTTATGTTCTCTTCAAAACCCATTTACAACATCCATTGTGGCCCAACTTTTCATGGATCAGGTCTTCAATCTTCATGGCATGCCACATTCTATTGTTTCTGATCGCGACCCAACTTTCACCAGCAATTTTTGGCAAGAATTGTTCAAGCTACAAGGCATCCAATTTCATCTTAGAAAAACTTATCATCCCCAAATTGATGGTCAGACTGAAGTTTTCAACAAGTGTTTGGAAACATATTTGAGGTGTTTTGCGTCGGAAAATAAAAATCAGTGGGCTCAATGGTTGCCACTAGCTAAATGGTGGTACAACACTTCATACCATACAACTACCTACATGCCTCCTTGTGAAGCAGTATATGGAAAAAATCCACCTTCAATTCTCTCATATTTACCAGGTGTCTCAAAGGTCCAGGCGATGGATTAAACACTTACAGTTCGAGAGGATATTCTTTGTACCCTCGAAGAGAATTTGGTCATGGCCCAGAATCACATGAAGAAACAAGCAGATCAAGGTCGCTCTAAATGTCAATTTGCAGAAGGGGATTATGTGTTTCTTTGACTGCAACCTTATAAGAAAAATCCCCCCAAGGTTGACCATTGTCAGAAATTGGTGCCCAAATTTTATGGTCCTTATACCATTCTCAAGTGTGTGGGACAGGTGGTCTATCAGTTAGCTTTGCCCATTCATTCTAAGCTACATCTTTTTTTTCATGTTTCCTGCATAAAGAAGTTGATTGGAACTAAGTGCCAAACTCAAAGCAACCTTCTCGAGTTGGATGAAGAAGGCTCCATTTGGCTACAACCATAAGCAATTTTGGACCAGCGTGAGTGTCGCCTGCGTTAGCGAACCATCAAGGAAGTGTTAGTCCAGTGGAAAGATACAAACCTAGTAGATTCCACTTAGGAACTAGCTACCATTCTGGAGGACAAGGGTTTTTTTAAGGGGAAGGACATATTAGGGACCTAACCCCTCACGTAGGTAGAATAATATATTCTTATGTAATAAAGGTCAATATTAATAAGGCCTAGCAATAAAGAAGAATAAGTTGAATGTAAGAAGGCCTAATAGAAGCTTTCACTTCTAGAAGGATCTTCCTCTAGATGGTTCTTTTGATAGACATATTTAGTATAAATAGGAGTCAAGGGTATGAGAATTGTTGTCTTGGATATTATTGTAATAGAGCTCTGCTCAACTAGAGGTTGCCTCCTCGAAGAGGCAAGTGAACATTACTCTTAGTAATCGAAGTGCTCATTCTGGTGTTATTCTGATATCTTTTTGGTGTTATTGCAGTGTTGTTCTGGTTATATTGTTGTTTATCTGCCATTTCTAACATTTTATTTATGTTTTGCATACTTTTTATATCTGGAATATTACACTTAATCAATGACGCATAGTCACAACCAGTGGAACACATCCACCACAATAGCATACATCTATTGTCTAGAGACATATAGTCTCCACATCAATCATATCATTTGATATCAACCTGCATAAAACAATATCATGATATAAACTAAGTCATCTAGGCCATTCTTCCACTCACATCTATGAGATATGGAAGATAATATTCCCTCAGAAGGTAAAAACATCAACCATGGGATATATGGACTATTCTTCTCAAGCATAGAAGAATAATTGTCCCTGATTCCTGAGCCTGGACCATTCACCTAACTGGGCCATTCCTCTGACACTAATCATAATGAAACCTGGAGATAATGAGTCTTCCCTAGGGAATGTTTGTCCTTGATTGTTGAATCTGAACCATTCACCTAACTGGGCCATTCCTCCAGCACTAATCATAGTGCAACCTGGATAGAATGAGTATGCCCTAGGGAATGACTGCCAGGACCATTTCTTGATGGAAATTATTGTCTTTCACCAACCTCTAAAATGGACCATTCCTCGAAAGAATGACTTCTCGACGAGCAAAACATTCTACTTGACCACTACTCATAGTGACTGTCAAGAAGAATGATTGTCCTAGACCATTCCCCCACACTGGCCACAAGGGGAATCGTTGTCTATGGTACATCAACAATCTATCAGACCTTTTTCATTATGAAAACGATTGTCCGAACTGGAAAATGCTTATCTGTAAGTAATCTCAAACCACTTTCCGAACTTGAAAGGAACTGCTCATCCTAGACCATTTTTCAAACTGGAAAATGATTATCTATAAATCAATAACATATCAGTGGTCCCCCCCAACCTGGGAGTAATCTCTTCCTTTTTCAATAAGGAATTCGTCTCCACGAGCCCCAACTTGTTTCTTGAGTACGCAAACTTTTCATAATGGACAGAGGATTTACCAAAATATCTGCTATCTGCTCATCTGCATAGATATATTGGTGAACCACTTCTCTTTTCTGGACTTCATCACAAAGAATATAATGTGTTATCTCAATGTACTCTAGTCTATCATGGAACACTGTTTTTCTCTGTAGGCTTCATATAGCTCTGATCATTACAATATATCATGGTCGAATTCATCACTTTTGTTTCCTGCTAGCTCGTGACATCGTGGAAAGGCTCAAACTGAAACATATCCAAGTAGCACTTCTTCTGTCATCATGAGATTTTTCCATGGATTAGCAATCCATAATCCCAGACTTCTGAGTAACTATTTTGATACACTATCTTTGTCATAGAAAGTTTTCACCATGCTTCTATTGTATATGAGATACTCTGCATCAAGTTGTTTGAATTCATACAAGGTCTTATTATATCTACATACATGGGTCTCTTTCTTGTATAAGCTTATTTCTCACTTGCTTTATTGGGAAGAACAATCTTTTACATGTAAATTCCAATCCATGGATACTACAAGAGGTATATCTGGTTTACTGGAACAAGTTGTTGTCTTAGTCTTCTCCCTCCTTCTGGAAGAAACTTTGAATCTTGCAATTCTTCCATTCATAAGTCTTTTTCACATTTTCTTACATACACTGTTCTTTATCATAACTTCCATTTATTCTGCTTGATTGCTTCTTAGTGGGTTCAAACCAAACCGGTAGTCTTGTGATTCTTGGTATGGTTGTTTTTGCTTTTCTTT